>APFE030687629.1:0-24929 GCA_000404065.3 Pinus taeda
TTTTGCCAGACCACTGTCTTCTGCAAAAATATTACACAACTTGTGCCTGTGCTATCTGGTCCTTACCAAACTTAGCACCCTCTTCCTCTCTTTCCTTTTTGCCTTCTTTTCCCGTTTGTTCCTTAACAACCCGGGTCTTTTCCCTTTTCCTTTGCTAAGGAAATAGGAAAAACAGTTAGGGTTTTTCCCTGTTAGCAATTGTTTATTATTAGGCAAGAAAAGAGGATAACTTCCTCATAGAAAGTATTATGTGTAATCACTCAATTTGTATTCTCATTTTGAATTAATAATATTCAAATCATTCTTTCACAACAAAATTAATAATCTCTGTTCCATATTTACTTACAATGGTAAAACAGAAGATTTATTCCCATAAATTATTCGGTCATTACAAATAAGGTCTCACTTTTTTATCTCCATTTTTATTTTAGTATCTGTCATCAAACATCGAGAACCCCCAGAGGCGTAGTGACCATTGAACCACTGCACTCTTTTGGGGATGAAAATGAGGTCTCACTTTTGTTTTTGTTTTTTTAATATCCGGCATCAAACAGTGTCTGGAATTTTCTAAAATATATCCCAATGAAGAAATTAAACATTGCTTTGTCGTATTTTTAATGAGATTACTCACCTTTTTTGTGGGAGGTAATAAATTAGTGTAGTTTAAAAAAATCTATAAACTAGTTTGGGAAAAAAAAGAAATTTTGGGAAGATTATTTTCAAAAATTTAGGTGATAGTTATGAAGTTATAATTATTTTGAATATTAGATATTATTTTTGGATTCAACTGCGTTAAGTAAGTCTTTCACGTATGACCATTTCCATGGGAGGTCATTTCCATGAGAGGTCCAAAGCTTGCACCCGGTAACCAGGACTTCCCAGGAGGTCACCCATCCCAAATCTCCACTGGATCAAGCACGCTTAACTGTGGAGTTTTTATCCCAAAATCAAGCTTAGGCTTGGCTCCCATTTTACAAAACATTAGCAGTATTTGTTGGCTCATGAAACCATTCAAGTAGAGAATTCCTTGACTCTTTTTGATTTAGTATGGGGGGTTACCAAAGTGGCAATTATATTAGATATATTGGGAATTCAATGCGTTAAGTAAGTCATTCACGTATGACCATTTCCATGAGAGGTAGTTGTAACTGACTAATTTCTCATGATTTTTGAATAGTTCACTTAGCACTCATTGCATCGGGTGATGCTCAAAAAGTGGGATTTACCATAAAAAATTCAAAATTTAAACACTTCACCATTTTAATCTTTGAAAAAAATTGATTAAATTTCAGGGAAAAAAAAAATACAGTGCAGACAATGATAAATTAGCCTCTGGCCACGGTAAAACTTTAAATATATCAATCAAGATTTATGAATTTGTTGGAGGTTATTATCGATTATTTATCTTCTATTATCTATAAAAGTGTAGATATTCTTTTTTATATTTTTAAATTGGAATTTATGCTGTTCACAATGATGGAAAAAGTAGAACATATTAGTTTGTCGAAAGTTGTTCGACAATATTTTAATATTTATTTTTGATTAGTTTAATATTTATCTTTGACTATATAGGAGTACATATATATTTTTTATTTTAATATTAATTTAGTTATTAATTACTTTTCCTTTTTATTCGAATTTAGAAATTATATAAATTACTTTTATTTTATTTATGCAAATAAAAATAAATTCAGTTTTCATTTATATGGTGGTTGACTTTTAAATATTTCATAACAAATTATATATATGTATATATTAAAAGGGAAAAAATGTTGGTAAAAATTTCAAATTTATTAACAAAAGTTTGATGTTTCGATGATTTATAATTAAAATTAGTTTTAACTGATTAAAACAAACATTATGTTTAAGATATAATCATGTTAAGTAATTTGTTGTAATTGAAATACTAATAAACAAATTAGTGATGTTTTATATCACTAGTATAAATCCATTTTAAGTATGGCTCTAGTATTTAATTTAAATTTGTAAATCCAAAATTTTTTTGTTAGATTTCAAGGAAAATTTAACCAAAAAAATACCTAAAAAGAGATCAAATGTAAAATAGTGAAACTACTTCAAACATTTTATGCATAAAAACTTATTATTTCCAATTTCTTTATATGATATTTACATACTTTTTTTAATAACATATAGTATATACACAATTGACATTAAGATATTTTACATAACATGTACATTAAGACATTTTATGAGGCGGATGGGGAGTATTGTAACTTCCTTCCCTTATTTCTCTGTAGCCTTAACCCCCCTGCCTATCGGAGTGCACAACGACACATACACAATTTCTTCTAAACATCAATATTAATTAACATTGCGGTGAAGGAAACAAAGCAATAAGATGTGTTTTTTCTTAGAATGCAGGTTTTTGTTATCCATTTAAGTTGTATTTTTATTAAGTTTTTATGACCAAATTGAATTCATATCTAGAGGGAAAGAACACTTGTAGGTTTGACATCCTACATGACTTCTAGAGTCACACCTCTCTATACCAAATTGACTTTGAGTGACCAAAATTCTTTCCCAACGAATTGAATTCCTATGTCCCAACACTTGTGATCACAGCTCCTCTTCCTCCAAGCCTTGACGTGCATATACCTACTTGGATTAATTCTTTTAATGGTTATGAGTCTTGGCCACTTTCTTTGCATCGAATGATGACTCAAAAATGTTTTTCCTTCTAGATGATCCATGCAAGCGTGTGATCACCCACTTATCTTCCTACCAATTTTCCACCTCAAAAGTCATTGTTATTTTATTAAAACATGACTATAGGAGTAGAAAAATATACATGCTTGGGTGTGCGAGCAACTCCACACAACAGGAGTATCAAAAACACAATCCTAGGATTGTTAGCAACTAAAAATTACATGGGAATTGTGGCTCTTATTTTCCTACATTATGAACCGAAACATAAACTTGTTTTTGATTGATGAGGATTTTTCAAGGTGAAGGATGCTCCTACATGAGACACCCTTGGTAATAAGAGAGATTGAAGTACCTCGTAGGTGTGTTATCTCTTTGTCAGTCACCTACAATTCATCCTCAAATCTCTTATTTTTCCATTTGACTAAATACTCTAGATACTCCTTTCAGTGGGTCTTCTTTCCAACCGTTGTGTCTAAAATTTCCTACACTTCTTCAATAGGTTTGATTGGTAGTTGTTCCTTCCATTCCCTCAAATCTTTCCCTTCATCGAATTCATACAAATAAACAACATTAAATATTGGTGAGATATCCAAATTTTTAGGCACCTCTAATTTGCGTGCATTTTCAAAAAGAAATCTAAGAATTTTGCATGGGCCTATCTTTCTAAATTTCCATTTGTTGTAGGTACCCCTCGAAAATCTTTCTTTCTGCAAATGTACCATTGGCATCACTCCTTTTGCAAAAAACATTGCTCCTCTTCAAATATGGTTTCTCCTTATATCTATCATTACTTTGTTGTAGCCTTTTCCTCACCTATTCATGCATATCTTGCATGCTATTTGTAAAATTGCTTGTATTAGTACTCTTCCTTTCCTCTTAGTATGGAAACTTTATCAAGTCCACAACATCTTGTAACTACCTTCCATAAAAATATGAAATGGACTCTTACTATTTGAGCTAGCCATCGAATCATGGTATGAAAACTCAACCTGTGCTAAGACCATATCTTATAAATAGGATTGGTATGTTCACCACTTAAACTTCTTAGCAAATTCCCAAGAGTCATCCTCACTATCTCAATTTTTCCATATGTTTTTGGATGATATGATGAACTATATAATAGTTTATATCCAATCTTCTTCCAAAGTGTCCTCTGCAAGTGACCCAAAAATATTGTATCTATGTCAGAAGTAATGGTTCTTGTAAAACCTTCAAGTCACACCACTTATTTGAAGAATAAAACAACCACTTCAATAGCATCATTTATGTTTTGTAGGCTATGAATTGTCCCATATTTGAAATCCAATCTATAAAAACCTTCACTAAAGCATGCTTTCTTTGTGTCCTAGGCATTTCCAAGGCAAATTCCATGCTCACATCTACCCAAGGCATTTTTGGTACCCGAAATGGAGTATAAAACCCCGTATTTTGGCTTCTACCCTTTACTAGTTGGAAATTTCTACAACACTCAACAAACTTATTGACATCCTTGTTGATGCTAGGCCAAAAATACCTTTCCCTTTCCAATATTATAGTATTTCCCATGTTTAAATGTGCACCAAAGCCTCCACCATGTACCTCTTTAATAAGATTCATCCTTACGGATCTTTAAGGAATACACAATTGTTGATTTTAAAATAGAAATCCTTCTTGAATATGATAATCCAAGCGTTTGGTTCTATTTATACCCCAAGGTGTGTTACAAGCTATTTAAGCTTCTGCAAAATTAGTATCTTATGCATACAACTCCTTCATGTTTTCCAAACTTACCACTTCTATTGACACAGTGTTGAGTAGCACCACTCTACTACTAAAATCATTTTCCACCTTATTTGACCTTCCAAACCTATGGCTCAAAACAAATGTATAACTTTGCAAGAATTCAACCCATTTAGGATGTCACTAATTTAACATACCTTAACTATTGATCTATTGTAATTTCTTGTGATCTCTAAACAAGAAAAAATATTTGGGTAAAAAATAATGTCTCCCTTTCTTCCATTCCTGCATAATAACATAAAATTCTTAATCATATACACAATACTTCTTCTCAGCATCATTGAATTTATCACTGAAGAATGGAATTGGTTTTCCTTCTTGGCTCAAAACCACTCTAATTGATGTCTCTCTTGCCTCATAATAAACTTGGAATACTTTATCAAAGTTTGAAAGTTCAAAAAAAGGTTTTTATGTCACCTTCTTCTTCAAATATGCAAATGTCTTCATTATTTCTATTGGCCACTTAAATTTTCCCTTCTTCGTGCATTTAGTTAGAGGTGCACAAATCTAGTTGAAATTCCTAATGAATTTCCTGTAGAAATTTTCCAATGCATGGAAGCTTCTCACCTCAAAAGTGGACTGAGGGGTTGGCCAATCCAAGATATCCTTCACTTTTTCATAATCCATCTTCATGCCTTCTTTGGAGATTACAAATCTCAGGGACATTAATTCATTTTGTAAAATTGTACATTTCTTCAAGTTGATCAACAATTTCTTTTCCTTGAACCATTGCAACACTTTCCTTTCATGCTCCAAGTGCTCCTCTATGTCTTTGCTAAAAATGAAAATTTCATCCAAGTATACTACTAGAAACTTACCCAAGGATGGTTTCAAAACTTCATTCATAATCCTTGTTGATGTGCTAGGAGCAATTGTTAGCCCAAATGGAATAACCAACCATTCAAACAACCCATCCTTGATCTTTAAAGAAATCTCCCATTGATCACATTCTCTTATCCATATTTGATGATAACCACTCTTTAAGTCTATCTTGTGAAATATGAAACCCCACTTAGAAGGTCCATAATGCCAGCCATCATTGGCAAAGGAAATCAATACTTGATAGTTATCTCATTGATTGTGCGAGAGCCATGTGCATTCTCCATCCACCTGTATTTTTAGGATTCAATACTTCTGGTACTACACATAGGCTTAAACTTTCCATAATCATTCCTCTATCAGCCAAATATTGCACTTCCCTATTTACTACTCACTCATTGCTGGAATCATCCTATAGGGTTCCTTATTTTGTAATCTTGATCCATACATCAAATTAATTTCATGAGAAATTCTTATCACAGGAGGTAATACCTTTGGAAAATTGTCAACAACAATCTCCTTTAATTCATCTAGCAATGATTTGGTTTCTGTAGATAGAATTTTTGAATTCACTTTTTTTATACAACCTTTGGAATCAATGCTAAGAATTTTTTTTATGTTCTTTCTTCTTGAACAAACTCCTTGGTTGAACACAACATGATCTTGATATTACTCATGCTTGTGCTCCACAAATTTGTGTTGTTTCTTCTATCATTGGTGTCATCTTGTACCACTTTCCATCTTTCTTAAACTCATATTTATTTTCCCTGCCATCATGTGTTAGGGTCCAACCCTAACCCCTTTATTTATGTAATAAGCCCAATGGGCCGAGTCATAGTTATCGTTAGTTAGAGAGTAAATAAAGCTCGCACTAATAATTGTAAGTGGTTGACCTGCATTAGAGAAAAGGGACCACAATTAGTTGTAAACAGGCCATAGTTAATAAATAAAGTGGTTAACTTGTGCTATGGAAGTGACCTCTAGTAGTTAGGGTTTTGGATGTCATTTAGCTATAAATAGTCTTAGTCAGTAAAGGAAAGATCATCGAATCTTATTGTAGTCAAGCTTTGCTCTGTTGGAAGTTGCCCCCTTGAAGAGGCAAGTGAACATTGAATCTATTTTTGAATAATAAAATACTTGTTGTTTTTCTCATTTTATTCTATGTTTTGTGCCATATTTCTTCGCATTTCTAGTATTCTGGAATTTCTCATAGCTCAAGAGCATAACAAGTGGTATTATAGCACTTTCTAGGGCCAGTTGTACCTCTAATTTTCACAAAAAAAAAATTAGGTCAGAGACATTATTCAGCATCATTAAACCGTGGGATCTGTCACTGAGTGCATAAACCTGCAGATTTGGGGAGGAATGCATGCAAGAACTGCAATAAGAGGTCATGCTTGTTGGATTCCCTTGTAACCACTGTGGGTACCCCTGTAAGTAGTAGCGCATTAGACAGAACCATGCATAGACTACACTTCCACATACCCTTGGTTATATCGGAAGCCCACTAGGCTCACATGAAACCTAACCTTAGATAATTTGTCGACTGTCTTGTTGCTACAATACACTGAGAAAAACACTCAGGGAGATTACTCATGTGTATGATAGGGTATTTGGGTAGTATGGCTAAGGGTACGGCCGATCCTCCTTAGTTAGCACCTTGAAAGATTTGGCCGAGTACTATTGTTGGACCCCTGTGTATATTGCGATCTGTAGCACCTGACACTCCTTTGTGACCATAGTTCCCTCTGCTATCTCAAGATCACCCACTACCATATCTTCCATATCAGATCCATCAATTGGAGTTCTACCGCCGCAGTGAAAATTAGATCCAATAGTTGGGGTTTTGTCGTCGCCATACAAATAAGATCCGACAGTTGAGGTTATGTTGCCACCGTGAAACTCACATTCAGTAGTGCAAATCAAATTTGAGACCATCCCAAGACACTTGCAAGTGACTTAGCCCATAAGCTTTAGGATGATGAGCTGATTGCAGTGGTACCATTCACTTGGTATCCTCAATTTTTCGACGATCCCAATTTTTCTGGAGTGACTTCAAATGACCCTCGTGAATAGATTCCTAAGCTCGCCTCTTTCCAAGAAGACTACCCTTAATTAATGGACCAAGGTTTGTGTATGGTAAGTACCAGATCTCAAGTCATGGCCTATGAGAAGCTCGAGAGCCTTGGACAAAGGTTGGATGATTTCAAGAGAAATATGGACCAAATTAGCTCACAGCTTTCACAGCTCACCAATATGATGCAGGGGTCTCATCAGGAGGAGCATAGTGTTTATGAACACCTCGAAGGAGAATCTAGAAATCACAGTCACTTCCATGAAAATCACCAACATTCCCACCCTCGGCCAACTAAGCTAGATATGTATAAATTTGATGACTCTAGTCTTGTAATATTGGTATCACAAATGGAAAACTATTTCTCCCTTAATGATATCTGCGAACATCAAACTAAACTATGTGTGGGAACCCTTTACTTGGACCAAGGGAGATGGAAATGGTGGTAGTGGCATCAGAAATGTTATCTCAGGAACATAACTTGGCACATGTTCTCAAAATCCCTATGTGACCTCTTTGATATGGAATCTAATTTTTGGGTCATCTCACGAAGCTCTGATAGACAAGCATAATAGAAGACTAAATTGTAGCCTTTGATACATTGGCCATCAGAACTAACAGTCTAGAACATGACTTCTACTTGGATTATTTCATCAGTGGTCTCAAAGAAGCCATCCAAGCCCATGTCTAGATGCACCACCTAGCTACGTGGATGGACACCTACAAAAACGTCAACAAGGTGGAACTCACCATTTTTTCCCAGTCCACGTGTCCAAATTTCATAGCCAAGGGGCATCCCACCCAAGCTCAGGGTCCTACCCAAACACTTAAGGTTATGAAGGTGTCTCCAGCAGAAATGGCTTAAAGAAAAAAACACGGATTATGCTACTACTATGATGACAAATACTCCCCAGGGCATAAATGCAAGGAACCAAAATTCTTTCAAATGGGTGCTACTGATAACAGCTCATCTAAGGAAGCCCCACCCCTTCGGGGGGCCGAGTATAAAATTGAGGAAAACCAGCCTAACAATGATCTCATAGCTACTCCAGATGAGCCAGTTATCTCACTACATGCTTTGGTGGACATTTCTTCACCTCAAACTCTCAAAATCTGAGGCTTTCTTAAACATTGACTAGTAGTGGTATTGATTGATAGTGACAACACTCATAATTTTATCCATAAGCAGGTCACCGAAGTTGTTCATTGTTTTGTGTGGGAAGTCTCTAATTTCCAATTCCTTATCACTGATGGGGGCACCATGACATGTAAATGCCGCTATGAAAATATTAAACTTCATATGGGAGACTACCACCTAAAGACCCACATGTTTTCTATTGAAATGGGTGTTTGTGACATTGTCTTGGGCGCTAAATGGCTCCACACATTGGGCTCGATCACAATGGATTTCTAGGAGTTATATATGAAATTTAACTAGAACGACCACATTCATACATTACGTGGACTCTAGGCAGGTGATCCTACTATCATCAGCTCACATCGAATGGAAAATATTTTGAAAAAGGGCCACCACAAAATCATCGTCTAATTTAATGCCATCTAAACCATTGAATCTACTACTCCTCATATTCATATTGATATGCAATAGGTCTTAGACCGCCACCAACATGTATTTGACAAACCTAAAGAGCTTCCACCCTCTAGGGGTGAACATGATCATAGCATCCCTTTGGTCGCAGGGGCCCAACTGCCTAAAGTGTGCCCATACTGATATCCTTTTGCCCAAAAGAATGAAATTGAAAAAATCATCAAGGAACTCCTTGAAGTCGATGGTATTCCCCCCAACATCAGTCCTTATTCATCACCAGTGGTCCTGGTGCTAAAGTTATATGGAGAATGGCACATGTGTCTAGAATTTCAGGCCCTCAACAAGCTCACTGTCAAAGACAAATTTCCTATTCCAATTTTTTATGTTCTTCTTGATGAACTACATGGTTCTCAATTATTTACCAAGCTAGATCTTCACTTTGGCTATCAAAAACTAACCATGAAGGAAGTAGACATTCCCAGTATAGCCTTTCGAACTCATGAAGGCCATTATGAATTCTTGGTCATGTCATTTGATCTCTGTAATTCTCCATCTACTTTTCAAAGCCTCATGAGCCACTTGCTGAAACCATATCTCTGAAATTTGTCCTCATCTTCTTTGATGAGATTCTCATCTACAACCTAACTTGGGACAAACGTCTTCAACATGTAGACCTGATCTTGCAACTGCTCTAGAATCACAAATTATTTGTCAAATTGTCCATGTTCTCTTTTGGCATGGAACAAGTCGAGTATTTGGGACACATTGTGGGTCATGAAGGAGTGAGGGTTGATCTAAAAAAGATACAGGAAATGCAAGAGTGGCCCCAAACAAAAAACTTGAAGAGTTTGAGGGGATTTTTGGGTCTCACTAGCTATTATCGCAAATTTTTCCGCAATTATGGTCACATTGCTAGATCCCTCAATATTCTTCCCAAGAAAAATTTATTTCTCTAAACTAATGCAACTTAGCAGGCATTCATGGCTCTCAAAGAGGCCATGTGCAACACTCTTGTGTTGGCCCTACTAGACTTCACCATTTTTTTTTTATTTAATGTGATGCTTTTGGTACCAGTATTGGTGTTGTATTAATGCAGGAAGGTTGACCATTAGCCTTAACCAACCAACAACTGAGTGGAAAACATTTGGGTCAATCTACCTATGAGAAAGAAATGATGGCCATCTTACATGCAGTAGACACTTGGAAACCATACTTGTTGGGGCAACATTTCCAAATCTGCATGGACCATCAAAGCCTAAAATACTTTTGGAATCAACATCTATCATCGTCACAACAAAATAAACGGCTGACCAAAATGATGGGATATGATTATGAGATAATTTACAAGAAAGGGTGTGACAATGTAGTAGTTGATGCTTTATCACGCAAATTTGAGAATGAAAGCACCCTGCTATCAATCTATCTTCTAGTACCAGATTGGATTGAAGAGGCCCGCAAGGAATGGTTCTCACAGCCCTTTCTCTCCCAACTTATTAATAACTTGAGAGAAGGTCCTAATTCCTAAGATAACTACTCTTTGGAGGATGATATTCTTCACTACAAGGATAGCCGACATCCACCCTCAAAACCCACATTTTGGAAGAGTTGCACTCATCTCTAACTGCAGGGCATTCAAGCTTTCCGAAAACTTATGCCGGTGCTCAACATTCTTTCTTTTGGACTAGCATGAAAAATGGCATTCCTACTTTTGTAGATGAATGTGAATTGTGTCAATGCAGAAAAGGAGAAACAGTCAGGTTACCAGGAACCTTACATCCATTTCCACTCCCTGCCTCTATTTGTATGGATGTTTCCATGGATTTCATCACTGGTCTCCCAAAGTGAGGCAACAAATCCGTCATCATGGTGGTTGTGGATAGACTTTCTAAATATGCTCATTTTTTCACTCTACCCCACGCATTTACCCCCACTTTGGTGGCTCAAGCTTTCATGGACAAGATCTTCAAACTGCATAGCATGCCGACTTCCATTTTGTCTAATCATGACCCACTTTCATGAAAAAAATTTGGCAAGAAATTTTCAAGCTACAAGGCACGCAACTCCAACTAAGTACTGCCTATCATCCCCAAACTGATGGTCAAACAGAAGTAGTCAACAAATGTTTGGAGACATATCTAAGGTGCTTCACTTCAGAAAAGAAACATCAATGGGTACAACGGCTACCTTTAGTTGAATGGTGGTATAATGATAACTATCATGAAGCCATCAAGATGACTCCATATGAGGCACTGTATGACCAACTCCCACCTTCACTTATTTCTTATATCCCTAGATGTTCTAAGGTGCAAGCAGTTGATCAACTCTTACAGAACCATGACACCATCATAGCTCATCTCAAAGATAGTCTACATCAAGCTTAGAATTGAATGAAGCAACAAATAGACTAGCATCATTCCATGTGCACATTTCAAGAAGGGGATTAGGTATTCCTATGACTGCAACCATATAAGAAAACATCTCTCAAAGGAAGGGGCTTCCAGAAACTAGCACCAAAATTCTATGGACTTTATCAGATACTTCAGCGTATTGGAGCAGTCACCTACAAACTGACCTCGCCACCAACTTCAAAAATCCATCTAGTCTTCCATGTAACATGCCTCAAGAAAGTGGTGAGGAACAATTGCAGAATTAAAACCAGTCTACCGAAATTGCATGAGGAAGGCTCACTCTAGTTCCAACCAGAATAGGCCCTCGATACCTATGAAAGACATCTCTGTAGACGCACGATCAAGGAATTCCTTGTCAAGTGGAAAGACACCTCTCCAGAAGATGTGATCTCAGAACCAACCAGTATTCTTCTGGAGGGTCCAACCCTAACCCCTTTAGTTATGTAATAAGCCCAATGGGCCGATTCATAGTCATAGTTAGTTAGAGAGTAAATAAAGCCCGCATTAACAATTGTAAGTGGTTGACCCCCATTAGAGAAAAGGGACCACAGTTAGTTGTAAATGGGCCATAGTTAATAAATAAAGTGGTTAACCTATGTTATGCAAGGGACTACTAGTAGTTAGGGTTTTGGCTGTCATTTAGCTATAAATAATATTACTTAGGAAAGGAAAGATCATCTATTCTTATTGTAATTGAGCTCTGCTTTGCTCGAGGTTGACCCCTTGAAGAGGCAAGTGAACATTGAATATATTTCTGAATAATCAAATACTTGTCATTTTTTCTCATTTTATTCTATATTCTAGGCTATATTTCTTTGGATTTCTAGTATTCTGCAATTTCTCATAGTTCAAGAGCATAACATCATGACAAACTTGCCTATCAAACATCCATGGTGTTCTCACAAGTATGTGGCATAGATCACATAACACTTGTTCCTGAAGACTTCCAATCTGTAAATTCAATAGACATTGTTCAACCCTAGCCACCTATTGTCCCCTTTTCAACCATGAGGCTCTATAAGGATTTGGATGGCCCACGGGGTTAAGTTTCATCTCCATAAATTCAATTGATACTAAATATTTCATACTCCCACCATCTATCACCAAGTTACAACACTTTCCTTGGACCTTGTTGTCTCTATGGAGATAGTTACTAATTGCAAAGGAACCAGTGCCCAAGACATTTACTAAAATTGAAAAAAACTTTTAAATGAATGATCGGAGAAAGAGACCATGAGAGCTGCAATGAATAATCTAGTTCAAAAACGTATCTTTAAAAACCAGATTGGTCGAGACAAATGTGCGTTGTAGTGTTTAAAATAAAGAGATGACTAGAAGAAATATGAAGAGGAACATCGTTTAGAGCTTCGGCATTTAAGAATATGAACCCAAACCCTATAGACAGAATGGTGAAAGGACTAGAAATATGAAAAAATATTTGGCATGATGGAGTACACATTAAGACTTTTAAATCAAAAAATAAGTACAATTTCAAGATAAATTTGTAATCAAAACTTTAAAAAATATGTCGCTACATTATACTCATACCCATAAAAGAAAACATAATGAAAAATATAGAAAAGAGTACAATGTTGCAATTAACCCCCAAAATAAGAATAAAAAATGTTTTATTTTTTAGTTTCCAAAAGATTTTGTCATTATATTAGTCTCATGAATTACACATTTCAAACCCTTCCTTATGACTAACTGTTCTTGAATCAGTTACAAAACTAATTTTAAAGGGTTATAAAGAACCCTTTTTTTAATAATACGTGGCCTCACTTATCATATTAACACTTTGAAACTTTAATATTATATATAATCAAATATATAATATTAATGACCCCTTTTTTAAATAATACAATTATGAAATTTAATATTATATAGGTAACATATATAATTTTAAGTTATGTTCCCCACTTTATTGATCAAACAACTACATTTTATTGATCAAACAACTACATTTTAACATAGTTTGGACTTTTGAATAATCATAATTTACAATGATTTTTTGAATCCAGGAAAAAGGAAATATGGGCCCCATCTTTCATCATCCAGATGTAAAGCACTCGTGGTTTTGTAAAACAAGAAACTGCTTCCAGGGGTGTTCTCCTACGGTTTGCACAAAATGTCGGAGACCCACCGGAATGTATGTCCATTGTCGATCTGAAGGTAGGCGATTTTGTAAAACTTTTTTTCAGGGGCCTCCTTCTGATCTTCCTAGCATTTCACACCACTGGAAAACCATTGGATCTAGAGATGAGATATTATGGCCATTGAATGCTCCGGCACCTTTCAGGTATTACTATCGAATTTCTAGGTTTTCCCAACTCCTACCCCAGTCACGACTTCTTTGAAAGGCTAACTTTTGGCATTTTCATTGCTTGGAGCATATGCAAGTATAAAATATGTACTCCATCCAAGCTTTCCTGGCTACTGCAACTTTCAGAAACTCTAGACCAAGAACTATAGGCTCTCGGTACCTGACCGTGAGCACGCTTCCCTGATTTTGCACTACACCATTGCCAATACCTCTGATAAAATCAATATATTGTAATGTACGTCCAAATCCTCTCTACCAAAGTCTATTCCTACCTCAAATTTTCACATTTGGGTGCCCCATTGAAACAAACATTACACAATACATAATTTTCTCAATCAATTCCTCTTCAAAGTATAGTACAAGAATCTTAACTCTACAAGATATGGTAGAAACACCATATCTGAAACACTCTAACAACATATTAAGTGGGTTATGTGTTTTTTCTGCATTTCTTTATACTCGGCAACAGGGAAGGAAGTCTTTTCATGTCAACATATAAAGAGCATTCTGTCAGCAACCCATCTCTTCCAACTCTCTCAGCTTCTTGGTAATTAGATTCCAATCTCTAGTTTATGATGATTAAATTGTTCATGGAATTGCCACACAGTGCATCTAAAATGCCGAATAAAAATCCAGGACATATTCTTCAACCATCTAAAATGCCGAATAAAAATCCAGGACATATTCTGCAACCATTTTTGAAGTTGTTTGTTCATTGCTGTGTCAATTTTAAAAATAACTCTGTAGTGCTTTTCTGCCAAAACTGGGTGTTGGAAGAACAAGAAAATTTGCTCAAACCATATATAAAATTTTAAAACCTCCCACGTGAAAGTCAATTGGGGTTCCTTTGCCGAAAACCCATGTCGCGGTTTTTCGAAATTTTCCGCCGGTTGCTCAGAAACTGTATTTAAAATCCGTTGTCTAAGGACCTCTGCGTTTTTTAAATAATTTGTTAAAACCACCAATGGAATGTAAAACATTATTTCTAGGAAAACTCAGTCTTTCACCGACTTAATTGCAAATTTGATAGATGATCTTCAATGTTTGCTAAAAATAAGTGTTACTGTACCAATAGAAAAACATTTGTAACGCCCACAACTCCATTTTCAGTTGCAATAATGCTAGTGTGGTATGGTTATTCGTTTTATTGATCGTTGGAACGTTGGAAATGTTTAAGAAGACTCTCTTAATCGCAAAATACTATTCGAGTTCCATCCATTTTTCCATCCTGAGAAATATGACAATGATGATGAGTCGCCTAAAGATAGGCAATTTTAACCTTGTCATATTCCTCTTTTGTAGCAAAATTGCTTTTTTGAATGAATTCTCATGAAAAACCTTCTACCAATTTATTATCACTTTCTCTCTTTAAACCTAAAATCACAGAGGTGGCTTATTCTCTAACCTCAACTTGATTGTCTACATGAAGCTTTTACATTTGATTCCACACAACTTTCGTCTTAGACTCAACAAGATGAACTTATACCTGTACATGAAGGATTGCATGAAAATTAATATTGCAACTCTCTTATGCAACTTTGTATTGATATGTACTAATTTTGAATTTCACATCATAACATTAATAGATTTGCACACATTCACCAAGATTGCTAAAAGTTGATTACTTAAGGTTCTTGGAAAATTCTAGCTTTAAAGCTCAAAATTATTTAGCTTAGTAAACGAATATGCATCTCTCTCCATTGTATAAATATATAAACACACTTAATTTCATTTTTCCTCCCAAAATATGCAACCCACTTGAGGATCCTCAATATTTGGATTTGGTATATAGAGAAAATGCACAAGAGAAACACATGCCTACACCTTGTGTTGGAAACCACTCAAGCTTGAACACATATTTGAAAGTATTTCTTTCATATTAAGGTTTCTTCAAGACTTTTCTAGCCCCAACAACATGGTCTAATTTTGTACCCCCATTTGAAATAGTAATATTCCTTGAACTTTGGCTTGGATAAGGCAAAAATTCAACCTTGATTTCATCCTAGTTTTTGAAGGTGGTCATTCATCTTGCTGTAGGTGAAAATCATTCTCCTATTAGTTGTAGGTGGCAACATATTATCATTGCAACACAACAATCCTGTACACTATCATTTTAACTTTGTTCCCTTGCCTGAGTTTGTCTACAATTTTTTTTTGGCAATTTAGGTGTACAAAATTGAGTTCCAACAAATAGAAAATTCTATCCCTAGACCAAACTTTTACTCTGCAAATTTTGGTTACAACATTGACACCAACTGGGAACAATGTTTTGCTTGCAAGGCACTAAGAACAACAGGTCAATATCCTTGTTGGGCATGGATTCAAATTCTAATATTATTTTCGACCATTTTTTAAAAGAATGAAAGGTTAAATCTCACTGAAACTTTTATTCTCTAGAACTTTGATCTTTATTCTCCACCTAAAATAATGGAATAAAAATTTGTAAAAGCTAAAAAGAAAATGCTTAGCAAATGATCTTATTTGTGTATAAGACCTTTATGTACCAGTCATCAGAAATCAGTTTTTCAATGGTACCAAGAAAGCATCAAGGTACTTAATGCAACTCCCTATTGAACTTTAAAAAGAGGCAGTAATATGACAAAAATAAAATAATCCACAAGAGTTAATACATATCCAAAAAAAAAAAAATCCAGTAGAAATTATTTTACTCTTAGATTGCTCATGTCTTCCATATAATTTGCTACAATATCGTAAAATACATTAGAAAAGAAATCAACTTTATCAATAGCTTCATTTTCTTTGAATTCTGTAGCAATTGGTTGATGTATATTATGAAAAAATTTCATCAATAATTCTTTGGGCCACACAGAGATATCTTCTTTTATAATACAATCATCATTTTTTTTTTCCTTGAACTTCAAGTCCTCTGCAACAAACTGATAATTTTTCAAAGTAGAGTACAAGTCATCGTTTTATCAGTTGTTTACCTTTGAAGGAGGAGGCTCAGTCTTTTCTTGTGGTTTTGTTTGACATGTAGTCATAGCTTGTTCTCGTTATGAATCATAAGATTCAAAAAAAGTCTCCTTCAAAATGAACAAGATAAGATCTATGAGGATTTACTTGCAACACAATAATTTTTGTGTTTTGTTGACTGTTAAGCGGTGATTTTTGGTCCAGGTCTGAAATTTTGTCATATTCAGTGTTCTCTTGGTTAATTTAAACATGCTTATAAATCTTCTTTTTTAGGGTTTCTAAAGAAAAATCTCCTTTCAACTACCCAAAACCCTTTTCCGAAAAATATATTTTCTTGCATTCAAAAACTTCTTAGCTATGTTCCCCTTGAGTGCTTAATACGTTATAGCATTCACTAAAAATTCTTAATGTTAGTTGTAATCAATTTCTTCAACAAGATTATCATGAGCTTTGAAAGTGTTTTCAAAATCATAATACTCACAAAAGTCTTCAAAAATAAACACTTGTGAATATAAAGTTATGCAAACAAAGTTGAATGACGTATGATCTTTTTTTCTTGAATGCGGTAGAGTTTTTTACCAATCACATGCATCATGGAATAGAAAAATATTTTCATCAAAATGTCTTCATGTATGATCCCATGTTGCTCCATGCATTCATGAAAATCCTAAAGGTGATGAGTTGTACTTTCATCTACATTTCTGTTGAATCTTAATAGATACTCATTTCACTCATGAAATGCTTGCACATGATGAGGATAACTAGCAATACAAGAAAAATCCAGTGGATAAAATTTGTTATCTATGAATGAAGGAAATTCGATTTTAAAACCCTGAAAATTAAATGCCAAAGATGAAAGGAGTTGGTGAGGGTTTACAACCAAACACTGATTTTGTCTCCTTCAAAATTAGTTCTTGAAATTTTCAATTTCCAAGGAAAAAATTTCAATTTCATCCCTGACAACCACACCAATTGATGTTGTTTCCCTAGAGACAATTCATAGATGCAAAGGAATGAGTTCCCAAGAAATCTACTAAAAATTGATAAAAACTTTTAAATGGATGGTCAGAGAAAGAGACCATGAGAGTTGCAATGAATAATCTAGTTCAAAAACCTATCTTTAAAAACTAGATTAGATGAGACAAATGGAGGTTTCAACATTTAAATTAAATAGATGGCTAAAAGAAATATGAAGAGGGACATTGTTTTATACCTTAGGAATTTAAGAATATGAACATAAACCCTATAGAAAGAATGGTGAAAGGACTAGAAATATAAATGAATTTTTGGTAGGGTGGAGCTCCCATTAAGACATTTTAAATCATAAAATGAGTACATTTTAAAAGTAAATTCATCGTTAAAACTAGAAAAAAATTATGTTGATACTTTACACTCATACCAGTAAAAGAAAACATAAATGACAAATACAAAAAGAACACAATGTTGCAATTTACCCCAAGAATAAGAATAAAAAATGGTTTTTATTCTTCAATTTCCAAGAAATTTTCTCATTACATTGGTCTCATGACTTGCAAAATCTCAACCTATACAAAATTTACTTCTCATACTTCTATCCATTTCCTCAGACTAATGGTTCTTGAATTGGTTACAAAACTAATTTCCAACAATTATAAAACTAACTTTTACTAATAACGAATATAAAACTAACTTTTACTAATAATGAATAGGTGGGCTCATTTGGGATATTAATACTTTGAAATTTTAATATTATATATAATAAAATATATAATATTAATGAACATTTTTGAATAGCACAATTATGAAATTTAATATTATATATGTAACATATACAGTTTAAATTATGTTGCCCACTTTATTGATCAAACCACTACATTTTAACATACTTTTGACTTTTGAATCATCATAATTTACAATGATGTTTGAATCTTGACAAAATGAAAAGTTGGCCCCAACTTTCTTCATCCATATGTAAATCACTTGTGGTTTTGTAAGACAAGAGACCACTTCGTGAGGTATACTCCGTCGGTTTGCAGAAAATTTTGGAGACCCACCGGAATGCATGTCGATTGACTATCTGGAGATAAGTGGTTTTGTCAAACTTCTTTGTAGGGGTGTCCTTCTTATATTCCTAACATTTCACACCACCTGAAAACAATTGGATCTGAAGATGAGACAATATGGACATTGATTTTAATGGCACCTTTTATGTGTTGCTAACAGATTTTTAGGTCTGCCTAGCTGGTTCCCCATTCACGGCTTCTTTGGAAGGCTAAATTCTGGTATTTTCATTACCTAGAGCATATCTCCTTTAGGAAAAAAATTCAAAATATGTACTCCATCTAAGCTTTCCTAGCTACTGCAAATTTCAGAAACTCTAGACCAAGAGTTGTAGACCACACGTACCTGACCATGAGAACTCTCCATTGAATTTGCACTACATCATTGTCAATACCTCAAATAAAATCAATATCGTGTAACATATGTCCAAAGCCTCTCCACCACAGTCTATTCCTAGCTCAAATTTTCACAATTCAGTGGCCCATTAAAGCAAACATTACACAATACCTATGTTGCATGAGTTTCTGGAATGTGGGAACTTTGGGAATTGGGTACGAGTGTCCAAAACAGCTAGAGGTTTCCCCAAAATTGATAGGAAATGGCTAATCAGGAGCGGTAATATTATATAATAAAAAAAATCAAAAATATATTTTTAATTATATAATTTATATAATAATCAAAATTAATATTAAATCAAAATATTAAAATATTAAAATCAGTTTAAATATATAATCTCTCTTATATATAAATATATTCTCTGGGTGTCTCTCTCTCCCTGAGTCTCTCCCTTCTATATATATAAACTATTAAAATTTCAGTTTCATTATGAGTTCTCTTACACATGACAAGTCTTTGAAACAATCTGCCTTGAAAATACAAAGGAACAATTTTACCTATGTTTCTCTAGTTATTCTTAAGAGAAAAAGTAAAGCAACTCTAATGGTTAAGCATTGATTGCAACATATAATATGCACACAATCTTCCGTGACATATATATATAAACGGAAAAATAAATACTCATCGACATGACATCTCAGATATCGTCCTTACATTGAGGCGTCACACGCTTCCTTAACTCATCAAGGGATTTCTCGAGTTCCTCAATTAAGGATATCAGTGTTAAGGATGTCTTTGGCCTTTCTTCGTCAGGAGGTTTCAACAAAGGCTCATGTTTTGTGGATATTTCAACATATTTGTCAGGATTTGTATTTCCCAACCCCAGGGAATGATGGAACTCCAAAAAAATAGTGTTCAAAGCTCCCATTATAGCTCCCACTGAAAAGGGAACGTTCCCATACGGTTCCAGAGCTTCTAGGAGTGCGGAAACCAATGGAACAAGTTTCCCACCTCTAGGGAGCGGTTTCCGTGTAATAGAGCATAATACATATTTTTTCTGAATCAAATCTTTTTAAACTACTATACAAGAATATTGATTCTACAAGATGTGGTAGATACACCATATCTGAAACATTGACAACATATTAAGTGCATTCTATGTCTTTTTTGCATTCTTTTTACTCGAAAATAGGGAAGGAAGTATTTTCATGTCAACATATAAAGAACAATCTGTTAGCAACCCATCTCTTCCAACTCTCCCATCTTCTTGGTAATCAGATTCCAAGCTCTGTAGTTCCTCATGATGAAAATTTTCATGGACTTGCCACACACTATATCTAAAATTCTGAATAAAAAACCAAGACATTTTTTGCGACCATTTTTGAAGTTGTTTGTTCATTGGTGTGTGCATTTTTAAACTAACTTTATAGGGCTTTTCTGCAAAACCGAGGCAGCCGAAGAAACAATGAACTTGCTCAAACCATCCATAAAGTTTTAAAAGCACTGTTAGGGTCCAACCCTAACCCCCTTGTTTATGTGATAGGGTCAAGTCATAGTTATAGTTAGTTAAAGAGTCAATAAATCCCATATTAATAATTGTAAGTGGTTGACCCGCATTTAAAGAAAGGCACCACAGTTAGTTGCAAACATGCCATGGTATTAGAGAACCATGGTACTGACTCATGGTATTGCATGTATGAATCCTATATAAAGGATAGGGACTTCCCATTAAGAAGCGTCTTGTCTTATTTTGTAATCGAGCCTTGCTCTATTGGACGTTGCCCCCTTGAAGAGGCAAGTAAACATTGCTTTCATATTTGAATAATAAAATACATGTTGTTATTTCTCATTTTGTTCTGTGTTCTGGGTTGTGTTTCTTTGTATATTTGGTATTCTGGCATCTTCTTGGAGGTCAAGAGCATAACAACTGGTATCATAGTGCTTTCTAGAGCCCGTGGTATCTCCATTTTTGGCAGAATTTTTTTTTGGCTAGAGATGTGTTTCGGTGTCTTTAAACCACAAGATCTGTCATTGAGCACATAAACTTACAATTTTGGGGACACATGCATGCATTAAATACAAGAGGTGGTCACGCTTGTTGGACTCCCTTGTAACCCCTGTGGGTACCCCTTCGAGTAGTAGCGCATTAGACAGAACCGTGCACAAACTGTCTTCCACGTACCCTCTGGGTATATCGAAAGCCCCCTAGGCTCACCTAAAACCTCATTGTAGATAAACTGTCGGCTGTCTTACTGCTACAGTACACCGAGAATAGTAATCGAGGAGATTACTCGCATGTACGATAGGGTAGTCGAGTAGTAGGACTAAGGGTATGGTTGATCCTCCTTAGTTAGTGCCTTGAAAGGATTGGGCTCAGTACTACTGTTGGACCCTTATGTATATTGAGATCTGTAGCACCTAACACTCCTTGAGACCATAGTTCCTTCGTCTCTCTAAAGATCACCCATTATCTATTTTGCCAGATTAGATCTAGCAATTGGGGTTCTTTCGCTACCTCAACAATCAGATCAATGAGTTCAGGGTCTATTGCGACAGTACCATTCAGATCTAGCAGCTGGGGTTATGTTGCCACTGTAGTCAAACTGACATTTAACAGTTAAGGGTTTCACAGATAGATCTTACCAATTGTACGGGAGGGTTTTGGCTCCTATACCCTAGGGCAATTCTCACAAGACATTGGGTAGGATTAACTTTTCTGGAAATTCGCCATTGCAATATTGATAAGCGGGGATTAAAACTCCTCTTGGGATGCTTATAAGAGACTTAGCCCATAAGAATCAGGACAATGAGCTGAGTGAGGTGGTACCATTCACTTGTTAGCTTCAATTTTCAGCAGGTCCCAAATTTTTTCACAGTGATGACAAGTGACCTCGATCTATTTATGGTAGAAACTAGAGCTCAAGCCATGGCCAATGAGAAATGTTTCCGAGAAAACTAGTGTCTATTTGATCTACTAGTCCCACTAAGACGGGTAGCTCTCTTAGAAACAAACAATTCAAAGTAACTTTTGTTTTCCTTTATGTATGATAGATAAGAGAGAAGCAAAGAGCACCAACCTTAATCTTTCGCTTGGCTCCTTCCTTGTTTCCTCTCTCCTTTGATAGAGCTTGTCACTCCTTTTTCATTTGTCCTGCTTTAAAGAACATCTGTAGAGGCAAAGCAACAAAACACCATCAAATCATAGAGATCTATAATACCATAAACAATGCAGAATTAGAAGTACATTAACCATACAATTGCATTCACAAATACAAGATTCACAAATACACAAGTATATGGGGGAAAACTCAAATAAAATTATTGACAGTGGAAGTAGAAGAGAGGATTACAACCCAGCTATCTGATCCAGCATCATCCTCCCAACATGAAATCCCTCTTCACCTCATGAAAAGCAAGATCACCCAACAATATAATGTCTCAAAGAGAAACCAACAACACTTCCTTACATATTACAAAATTCCAACCTTTAGATCTCTCAGATGAGGGATCCATTTATAGATATTTGTAGAGGGGTGAGTCAGCTTCTAGGTTTTTGATTAGCGTCATTTCATTGATAGTTCTTGGTTCCACTTGGATATTTCATGATCTCTTACTCATCCTTGGGCGAATTCAGAGAGGCAAGTGTCATATGAGAAGTTTCTAGAAGATTCTCTAGGTTTCCACTTTGCAAACTATCTCTGCCATTTGTCTACTCTCACCCATCACACCCCATAGAAGGCTCTTTTAGTATGCATTGCACCTGGCTAGTGTAGCAGCTAGTATGCATCACACCCTAAGCATGGAGCAGTTTGTATGGGCCAGTTTTGGCTAGTTATGAGTAGTTTTTCAAGTGGAACTTCTGGGAAATGATATAATCAGTTGAGAATGATCCTTTAGGGTGTGAAACAACACTTTTAGGGGTTTAAGAGCCCTTGCTTTATCGAAATATGTGTTTGGGATTACAGTGACCAAATATGTCTATAACAGTTGCCCCCTAAAGCATGAGGTTGTAAATCTTCTGATGTCGGGTGAAATGCTTTATCATGAGGATCCGAGGTGTTTCAAACTGGAAGGTTACCTATAATAAGATACAATACAATACAATATCTTCATATTATTTTCATGATCTAGCTGAGGTGGGCATTCCCATGCTCAGCTTTATAAATTCATTTTCATGTATATAGGATAGACAATCGTCTGCTATTGCAGACTGGTGATTCTTGTAGAGCCATCCTCCCTTAGCTTCGATGATCATCTGTGCAGCTATGCCGTACATTTGATGTCTTTATTTTCCTGAATATTTTGCAGCCCGAATGGATGAAACTAGATCTGGGGTCTTCAAACTCGTTCAATATTCGCCCAATGTACAAGTCGATCCATGTGAAAAGATGTTCTGAAGTCAAACATGGAAAGACATCGCCTGATTACTAGCCAATGATGTAAGTTGTTAATAGGCACGAGAGGAATCATCAAAAATGATAATGACCCTCAAGGTACTATAGTACAATTCACGTGGTGTGAATATATGAGTTGATGTCGAATACCACATTAATTCTTACAGTCGAAGGCCATTGATGTAAACCTGTCGCCAGAAGTGAGAAACTTGCCATTAAGGCATGCAAGCTTCAAAGTAATAAAAGGGTTGTTCCTAAGTCAACTTCATGGATAATGAGCTAATGTTGACAAGAAGTGACCCATCGTAGGAGGGCCTTAATGAATCCCACATCTACGACACAAAACAAAGCAAATGATTTTGTGGAGGTGAAAATGATCCGATGATACAAGGTTCAGGAATGGCGGTCATGAAAAATGGAGAGTGAAGGTATTGCAGTGGATGAGGCATTAGCTAGGTTGGTGAATTCTCTAAATGACTTCTTTTTAACATATCGGCGACACTAAAATGGATTGGTATCGTTAACCCCAAAAATGGATCATACGAAGGACCAATGGTGATGTGACTGGTGAATTGAATAACCCAATCCGACTCAATCATGGTGATGGAGTGAAGTGTCATGTTCAAGAGCAACCTGCTACCAATGAAGTTCTTCAAGTTTTCTTCCCTTTTCCTCAAGTCATTGCTGAGCAGTACCTCTTTATTTTTGTCAAGTTTGAGGAGGATAACATCTACTTGTTCTATAATTTTCCGTTCAGGAAAACCTATCGCTATGTTTTAGCGAGCCTAGCGACAGTGAAACTTGCTCTTGTCTGGATGGACAAGTTTGTCGCTATTGTTTTAGCAAGCCTAGCGACAGTGAAACTCACTCTTGTCCGGATGGACAAGTTTGTCGCTATTGTTTTAACGACCCCCCATTGTGCCTTGCAAAACAACCCCCCATTTCATATTTACTATTATTCACAAGACCATTAAAATATGAAATGGGTCCCTTTCAAAATAAAATTGATGTCAATAATCCTTACTTTATAAAAGTCCAATAAATCCAAGGAAAGCAATATCTCTTTAAAACATTGGAAATAAAGCAAATATGTATGCATCAAGCAAACAAAAGGCTCCCCCCGACCCGATAAAGCTATCGGCGATATCGGCCATCGGCATTCCCTTGTGGTTCACTATCGCGCCCATCGGTCAAGCCCCGACCCGATAAAGCTATCGGCGATATCGGCAATCGGCCATTTTCTTGAGCACCATTATCATGCCTATCGATAAAATCCCGACCCGATAAAGCTATCGGCGATATCGGTGATCGGCGATTCCCTTCGTACATCAAGTATTGCTCATAGACGTTATCCCGACCCGATATCGGCGATCGGCGATCGGTGGTTTCTCTTGTTAAAATCCTTAATGCGCATAAGCCTTTCCCCGATCCGATATCGGCGATCGGCTATCGGCAGCATTCGAAACATTGTTAAAACTATCCTCGCGCCCCTCCCCGATCCGATAAGATAAGGCACAGTTCTCCACGAAAAAGCCGTTAGAATGATTGGAAAGCTTGAGTTAATGACAATTAAGGCATAATCATTCCCGCTCGGCCGCCGGTACGC
>APFE030687629.1:26089-93017 GCA_000404065.3 Pinus taeda
AGAATATAGGAATAAGCCCAGAGTTAGCGAGAGGATAATCCCTCCATTCTACTACAGCGCTTATATTTTGGATACCTTGTGTTTTAATTCTGAATTTCCCATTCTCGGTTGGAGGTGGACCGTACAGGACCCCTCCCCCATCCATATTTACCATCGTAAGATGTGGAAGTCGTCCCATAAAGCTCACTTGTATCATATCTGTAACGGTTTCATGATTCCTATCTATTACGCCATTTTTAATAAGCCCATTCCAAGGATCTCTTACTTAGCCTCTTTTGACCTGCCGTCAGTGGGTAGCTGGTTTGGTGAAGAATATTTTACGTATATTAGAGTCTTTGGCAGTCAAGCCAATCCCCACGTCCTTCCATTATATGTTCTTGATAAATTGTTAGCCCGGGAAATTGCCTACCAACTTTCAGCGAAGAGTACCACACAGACTCTTAGGTTAAAGCAAAAAAGGGGCTGGCCAACTTTTCCTTTCAGATGCGGGGTTTTCACCCTGCATGATTTAAAACATGCAGAAAAGGAAGCCATGAAAATTCAAGCCCTAAACCTTCCTATAATCCCAAACAGAGCATATGACCCCAAAAAATATGCATACGCCACTCTTGAACATGCCAAATTATCAACATTTGAGCATAAAGAGGACATTTTTGATGATATGTTTGCCTCAGCAGAATCAATTGGTCATGCTAGAGAACTTGCTAAAACAAGGTATAATGACGAAGGGTTATCTGAATTCAATAAGCTCAGGGAACAGAGGTTGCAAACTCTGCCCCTGGATTTAATAATGCCGACCCAAGCATCATCTTCAAGCGAGCCTGGTAAGCAGCGTCAGAAAGAACCCCGTGCTACACTGAAAACCAAAGCCAATGAGCAGGAGGAACAACAGAAGAAAAACCAAGAGGATAAACTGAAGAAAGAGCAGGAAGAGCGTTTAGCGAAAGAAAAAGAAGAACTCTTAAAATGAGAGCAAACAGAAGATAGATTGAGAAAGGAAGAGGAAGACAGATTAAGAAGGGAGCAGGCAGAGATCCAGCAGAAGGAACATGAACGGCAAGAGAAGGATAAACAAGAACAGCTGCTAAAGGAGTTGCAGTCCAAGCAAAATACCGCCGATACTAATAAGGGTGCTGATACAGACCCCGAGCTGCAAAAGGAATGGCAGCATTTTAGTACCATTATCGGCGGAACTAAGGATTCACAGAATACCGAGACTCCTAAGAGCAGTGGCATACAAAAGGAAGGCTCATCCCAAGCTTTGAGCACAACCACCGGCCCACCTAAAGTTATGAACGTAGAAATAATTCCAAAAGGTCCTAGCGACCAAATCACTCTCCTGGTAGAAGACATTCCTCCACTAAACGTCTTCTACAGCCCGAAACATAAAGCTGTAGTAAAGCGATCAAGAAAAAGGCAGAGGATTGATCAACCTCCCCTCTTTCCTGAACAATCACTTACGGGCAACGTAGTCTGGAGAGAGAAACTCGATCCCTCTGATGACCTGACCAAGTTGTCACAATATGCGGGAGCTTATTCGGCAGCCACAATTGACAAGGCCTCAGAGGTAGCAGTTCTCTTGAAGACAAAGGACCAGGAGATTTTAACTCTTTAAACGGAATTAGCAGATGTCAGACAAAGGGTAATGCAAGCTGAGCAGCAATTAGCAGGACACCAACAAGAAACAGTGCGCGTAAACGAGCAGCTATTGGAACAGCAGAAAATCAATAATCAATTGATGCAACAATGGCAGGAGGAGACCCAGTCGATCACCCAGGCGGCCATCCAAAGACAAAGCGAGTTGACAGAGGTATTGGAGCAGCTAAAAGCAGCAAATGAGCAATCTTTAAAAGCTAAAGATGAACATATTTCTCAAATTACAACACAGTTAGAAGCCACCAAGGGAGATGCGCAAATACAAGAATTCAAAAAAGAGGCAATGATAATCAACAAAGCACTTGTATCCCAAGTTAAACTCTTGGCGCAATCCCTCTCTCAAGCGGAACCACTCTGTGAATTAGCTACGACTGTGAGCGAACAGGTAGAAAAGGCCAGAGAAGAATACAATCAAGCCGAAGAAGATATATCAGGCTATATTGAATGGCAAGATTCAAAGTCAGGTAAGGAAGCCAATTTGCCTCGGATACTGGAAGTCCATAAAAATATATTGTTTACAGAATGGCAGACGCAAATATTAAAGGCAGAAAGGGCAGCATCAAGATGTACATTAACAGCTGGTAATTTGGCCGATCTAGTAAATGATACTCTATATTTGGCCAATATTGTTTCCCAATGCACGCCTGGCAAAATTACTACTGCAAATACATTGGAACAAACATGCTACCCTGATCTAGAGGGCAGAGCAAGATCAATCACCACGGTTAACTCTTTAGACATGGATGCATATTGGCGGTTTCTAATCAAGCCGCATGAACAAAGATCTGCTCTGAAGTGCCTAACCGATGCCGTTCAATGCATGATCCCCGATATCCAAGACTCCACCTATGCTTCCCAGCTCAGTTCCAGGCTCAACAAACCTCCTGAAGTTGAGCCAATGCTCGCCATCAATCAACTCAGGTACAAAGGGAAGCAACCGACAGAGTGATTCAGCATCCAGCTCCTCCGATTGCCAGCAAGAAAAATAGCAAATAGAATTTATTGACATCAGCTTAGTTAGCTTTCTGTTTTTATAGATATTTTAGATTAGCATAGTATTTATAGACCCTTTCATGCATTTAGAAAGGGTCGTAAAATTTTGTATAAGACTTAACAGACTGAAGTTTGCACTATTGTGCTTCAGCCTCTATTCTTTTATGAAACTCGACCACTTGCTTTTACTTTAATGGAGAAATTTTTGATTCAATTGTGCACTACTGTCATTGATGCAAAGATTGTTGTATGTTGAAGTAGAAGCCATACATAGCGATTCATATCGGGAGTGGCTTACGATTCAAATGGTATTTTTATCCTTTGTTTGAATTCATTATGTGTATATGATTTCACTGTGTGATTATTTCTGCTATCATTAACTGTATGCATGTGTAACAACAGGAAATCTTGTTCATACCACTATTGGATGTTCAGATGATATGCCTTATTTTTTAATCATGTATGCATTAATGGTATGAACCTTTAAAGTTTAGTAGTATTGCTTTAATCACTGTGTCTAACTATTTAGGTACAGTAATCTTGAATGATTTAATATCTGTGTTTTGAAAATGCAGTCATCTATATAATTGTGTTTTTAAGATATAGAACATCAAAAGCTACGCTTTAGAAGTTCAAATAGATTCCCGGGATAGTTTTATTTACTTACATTTCTGTCAATAGTTTTAGTCATCCACCTATCGCTACTGTTATCAACAAAGTATTCATTCATCCCATTCATCTATTACTGGGAAACTGGTCCCATTATCCCCAGTCGGAGCCACTACACCAAATGGAAAAGGAGCTGCACTAAGGTCCGGACCGGGTGGTTTCCCCCAATGTCGATGCAATGAGTTTCGAGGCATCAACAGGCCATTAGCTCCGCCATATTGTTTGTGGCTCTTCCCAAATTACTATGAAAAATGTATTGTATGCAACCCTTTTCATCCCTTATCACTCCCCCATAACCAACCATGCCCGAGTTTCCTTTTGAGGTCCCATCTATGTTACATTTCATAAATCCCTGAGGGGGAGGATTCCAAAATTCTTTATCAGTGACTGGTTGATCTACAAATCTGTTATTGCCCTGAGGAATAAGCCCTTGCATACCCAACTAGAGAAGTATCTGTAAATCAGCATCTGAAGGGAGTTTCTTAGGGGGTGTTTGCATTAAAGTTCCAACCGTCTCCTTGAGTTGTCTTAAAATTTGTTCCATGATGCTTTGGGAGGAATTCTTTTTATCTTTGAAAATTCTATTGTTGCGTTCTTTCCAGACATCCCATATTAGGAAGCTTGGAGCTAAAGCCCAAGCTTTGTTTACTATTTCATAATCAGAGAAGTTTCTCCTCCAATTCCTTAGGGTATTGGTAATGCTTCCTCTGTCCCTATCAGGAAGTAAATATACAAAGGTTGAGAAGGTGCTCCATAGTTTCCTCTTATGATTTAGATAGCTGGCATCTGGATGGGCTAGAAACACCCCTTTTTCGGATGTTTTCCCAGGTCAGAATTTTTTTATGATGCACTAACCACATGAATAGTTTGGTTTTCATCCATCCTTGGTTCTTCCATAGTTTCTTCCAAACCCAATCCGGTTTTGTAGAATCAAGCTCAAGGGCTATGCACTTTGCCTCTTTAAGGTTAAAGTTGCCTTCATTGTTATTGCCCCATCTTAGTTGGTCAGAATCAATTGATATCAGGATCTTTCTTTGATCCAGGATGGCTATTAGAGCATGAGCCTGTGCTTTCAAGGGGGCATTATCCTTGTACTCCATTTCCTTCCAAATTCTCCATTTTCTTTCGCCATTTGTCTGATCCCAAAATTCATTTACTCGAAGTAACCCTTTGGTGTCAGTATCATTCTTGAGATTTGCAAAGTCTTCTCTTAACAGCCTAGGTTCCTGTTGCCATTTATCCTCCCAAAACCATGCAAGGTCTCGAGCTCTAATTTCCCATAAACTATTTTTCTGAACTATGCCTCTATTTTCCCAAGCTTTGTTCTAGATGTGGGATCCTTTTATGATTCTAGACATTCTTATGTGGTCCTTGTCTTTCCAATTATTTGCATATTTCTGGTTCCAAATTTATGCCCAAGGCGCATCTGAATCTTTTAACCATCTACACCATAATTTTGCACCCAAAACTTTGTTTAGCACTTCAGGATCATCCAGTCCTAAACCTCCATGTGTTTTAGGTTTGCATATCTTTTCCTAGGCTACCAAGGTCCATTTTTTCTTTTCTGCCCCTTTGCCCCAAAGAAAATATCTTTGGATATTTCTGCATTGTTGCATAACTCCTTTTGTAGCTGGAAGGGATCAAAACATGAATATGGGGATCGATTGAAGGACTGCTTTTGTAAGCACCAGCCTGCCTACCAAGTTCCAAAGACCTGCTTGTCCATTTTCGTGTCTTGTCGTGCAACTTATTAATCATAGGATCCCAAACTTTCTTGCTTAGAGGTTTGTCTGTGAGCGGTACTCCCAAATATTTTGATGGTAGCATATCTCTTTGAAAGCCTAGAATTATGGAAATATTTCTTTGAATAGCAATGTTAGAGTTGAAAAAGAAAATCTTTGATTTGGAGAGGCTTACCTCTGTACCCGCAGCCATAGCAAAGTCTCGCAGGATTTGTTTGTAAGCTAGCACTTCCTTGACCGTGGGAATACCCTGTAGCATGATATCATCTACAAATTGTTGATGGGTTAAAGCATGTCCGTTCCCGGATATTTTGAGACCTTGGATTTTACCTTTTTCTTTGGCAGACTGGATCACTCAGCGTAGTCCTTCCATCATAAGAATAAAGAGAAAGGGGGAGAGAGGGTCTCCTTGCCTGAGGCCTCTTGAAGGATTAAAGATATTTGAAGAAGAACCATTTACCAGAATTGAAAAACTGGAGGTAGTAACAAGGGCCATTACCCATCTCACTTAGTTATGGTCAAATCCATAAGCTAGAAGGACTTTCTTAATGTAGGCCCAATTTAACTTATCATAAGCCTTTTCTAGGTCCAATTGCATAATCATTCCTGCCTGCCTCTTACTTTTCAGAGAGTGAACCACCTCATGAGCTTTAATGATATTGTTGAGAATTTGTCTGCCCTCCACATATCCCGTTGCTCCACAAAAACCAAAGTTGGTAGAAGGAGTTTAAGCCTATTGGCTATTATTTTGGAAATTATTTTATACACCACATTTCATAAGGCTATAGGTCTGAATCTATCAGGTTTCATAGCATTGTCCTGTTTTGGAATCAAGGATATGAAGGATGTATTGAACGCCTTCAATACAGTTCTATTCTTCCTGGAGTCCTCCACCACATTTAGTATATCTTGCTTGACAATACCCCAACATGCTTTAAATAAATCTACATTGAAACCATCCGGGCCTGGCGCTTTTCCATTCTGCATATCTTTGATAACTTCACTGACCTCCTCTTCATTCACCAGCCTATTAAGATTATAATTGTATTCTCTTATTACTAGCTTAGGAATGTGCTTTGTGAAGTTACTGATAAATTGAGATCTATCTAAGAGAGGTTCCTCTCCTATGCCTTGAAAATGTTGAACCAACACAACTTCTATATCTTTGTGGGTGTTGAGCTGGTTGCCTCTGGAATCCTTGATAGATGAGATCTTGTTGTGAGATCTGTGCTCCATGGTAGATCTATGGAAAAACCTTGTGTTTCTATCTCCTTCTTTTAGCCATTGAACTCTTGATTTTTGCCTCCAAAATATTTCCTCTTGTTTGTATAAGTCCTCCCATTCTTGTTGATGATTATTAGCTTGTTCATTTCTTTCCCCATTAAAGCCATCTGTGATTAGGGTTTGATTGATTTCCTATATTTTCCTTTCAACAACTTTTTTAGCTTCAAAAATGTTTCCAAACTCATTCTTATTCCAATCTTTGAGCCTGATTTTGATATGTTTCAATATTTTGTGCAATAGAAACATTCTCGTTCCTTGAATCTGCAAATATTCTTTCCACCATTCTTCAATGTTGCTAATAAAGTTTGGATGGGTGAGCCAGATATTTTCAAATCGAAAAGGTCTATTTTTTGTGGTTCCTATACAAGACACCTCAAGTTGAACAGGCTAATGGTCCGAGCCACCAAAGGGGAGAATCTTCGCTATCATATCAAGGCCTGTGAGCATAAGGTCCTCTGAGATTATGAATCTGTCAAGATTTGAGGCTACTTGAGATTCTCCACCTCTTTTGTTGTTCTAGGTAAAGAGGCCATTACTTGTATATGTGTCAACTAGCTTCATATTACTTATAAAATTTTGAAATGCTATAAAGTCTCTGCCTAGTGTTCTGGTCCCACCTTTTTTTCCGACAGGGATCTGATCATGTTGAAGTCCCCTCCCAAAATCCATGGTGTTCCTGAATGTCAGTCTCTCAGATCCTCTAGTGAGTCAAGCACTCTGAGTTTGTCATCAGGCTTCTGTGGACCATAAAAATTTGTGATTAAATAAATGTCCCTATCACCCAAAGGTTGAATAACCACTGATAAATAATTCCTAGATGCTTCAGCATCCACTATACCTATTCTTTGAGGGTTCCAAAGTGTTAGAATACCTCCTGCTGTTTTGTCTGCTTTGACTTCTAGAAATTCATATCTATTTAAGCCATTTGTTATGTATTTCTCTTATTTTTTCTATTGAGCATTTAGTTTCCTGGATGAAAATCATAGTAGGTTTCTCTTCTTTCATTCTATTGTTAAGATTCCTTTGTTTCCTTTTACTTCCTAGACCTCTAATATTCCAAGATGTGAGCTTCATTTAGAAATATTTGTAAAAGAGTAGCTGGATAGATCTTTCATCTTACCTAAATCTATCATCAGTTTTCTACATTCAATGAGTAACTCATTTTGTTTCTTTCTACCCCTTTTCCTAACTGGGTTTCTAGGAGCGAGTCTTGATGTGGTTTTCATGGTTTTCACCCCTTCGTTGTCTTGACTCTCGAGGTTTCTTTTACCTCCCGACCCTTTTTTCTGAGTTCTCCACAGAAATAGCCGCTACACTCTGTTGAACTCCTCTTGAGGTAATGAATCCATTCCCTCTGTGGTTCCTTGTTTCAGGAATTTCTCTAGATCTAGATGTTCTCTTTCGAGAATATCCTGCGGTCCATGATCCTCTGTTTCCACCTCATTCGGGGTCATCTCTTGGTCCTTATCATGTTCCATGTTGCTCATCATAGTTTCCTTTTGTTGGTTAATATACTGTATCTCCTCCATTTTTTCTTCCTTTTCCTTCTCCCCTAGGCTGTCCTCCATAGTCTGATTTTCCTCTTCTAACTCCTCTTATTCTTCTAGTACCTTGTACCTGTTCTGGCTTGTCTGCTTTTTCTTGTTGTTTTTTTTGTAACCTTTTCCCTCCTTTACCTCTATTTCCCACCTTGTGAAAGCTATCGGTTTCTTTCCCTACTGTGACTTTAATTCTGCTCTCTGTATTGATGCGAGGGCAGTCCCTAAATAGATGCCCATGTTCATGGCATTTGTGGCATTTGAAAGGAACATGTTCATATTCCACCGCTTGCACCCATTCTTCATCAAAATCTTCCAGGATCACTTCATCCGGTAGAGCTCCAGAGAGATCCATCTCCATACATATACGAGCAAAGGAAGTGTACTTTCCCCTTCTAGTGGCCTCAGATATTTTAACAAAACGCCCTAGTTTATTTCCTATTGCTGATAATGATTCTGGTTGCCAGTAATCTAGAGGTAGGGAGTAGAGTTGTACCCGAACCAGGACCGAAGTGAAAGTCTCTCGCTCCGGGACAAAATTCATCATCCAAGGCCGCATATAGAGGCCTGCAGCTGCATAGAAGTAGGGCCCTCCTTCAAACACCCTATCTTTATCCTCAATGTTAGTGAAAACTACAGTGAAGAAACCCTTTGATCCAAGGTAGGTCTATATCCCCTTTGGGTTTCCAGTGATTTTTGATCCATGCTTGTAGCGCCTTCTCCGTTGGCCATAACCCCATGAATTTGCAAATGATAGCATAAATCGTCATGTGATCCCTATGCGCCTGCAACGCTGGATCACTTAACACCACTCTGGGTGTGATAGTAGCCTTAGGCTTACATGGACCATTTTGCTTTTTGGTTTATGCATTTTGATTATTTTCCTCTACTCCTTTCTCTCTTTTGGCGTCTTCCCACCTATTGTTCTGCTCTTGTGTGTTCCTGTTGTCTTTTTTTCCTCCTCCTAAAAAAGCTTTTTCAGCCTCCACCAGTTTCTTACCGCGATTGGAGATTGCTTGATTGTAGGAGGAAGTGGTGCAACCCCCCTTATGCCCCTTCATGGCATCCAACGCTTGATTTTTTATGTAAACCCTAGCTCTTACCAGTTCCTCCTCTTCCGTCAATCCATGCATGTGAATTCTCAATGTGTCGCCAAAAAAAATTCCCTTACGCCCCTTCATGGCATCCAATGCTTGATTTTTTATGTAAACGCTAGCTCTTACCAGTTCCTCCTCTTCCGTCAATCCATGCATGTGAATTCTCAATGTGTCGCCAAAAAAAATTCCCTTCTCTTATTCCAAGGCTAAAATTACTATAATATTAAATCATAGCCTTGAAAATTGATATCCTTGCAATGGAAATCTTAAAATCAAATCTCAAATCAAAAAAATAAACGCTATCAGTAACACCATTTTTTTTACTTTCAATTACAACCATTTTTAAAGCATGGCCTAAAGCTTGTAATTATTGCATTTAAAAGCACAAAAAGAGAAAAAGAATTCAAGAAAATAAAGATAAATAAAAATAAGAAAATAGAATAACAAAGGAGAAAAGTATAGAGCTACAATGTCCATTGAAACTCCATAGTTAGTGTCCCTTTCCATGCAATTGTATTTCATAAATGAGAAAAAATTAACATAGCATAGGCCTCAACAATGGTGTGTTCATTTCCTTGTTTTTTCATTTCAATTTCACTTCTTTTCATAATTTTGAGTATTACAACAATAATATTAAATTTGAGATCTAAGGTAATAATGACTATAATAAAGATTTCAAAATATTATAAGATTTGTTGGGATGAACTATCCCACTAGAATATCTATAACAAATTAAAAATAATGAGACTTTTATTGAAGGATAACAAACCAAGTGTTCCACTACAAAACAACCAAATTGACAACCAAATTGTTGAGCAATACACCAAGTAGTAAAATTCTTGAGCATGAGAAGTTGTTATTGTTTTTTTAAGTTTCTTAAGATGAAATATTATACTTTAATCTTAATTCGTATTTTTATAATTCCAATAATATAAGTTGTTTTAAAACTCAGTGAAAATAATTGATAATTAAATTTGATTTGATCAAAAATTAAATGAATAAAATAATTCTAACAAAATAATTAAATTAGTTAATTAAAATTATCTATAAAAAAATAATTAAAATTAGTTAATTAAAATTATCTTAAGCAATTAAGAAAAAAGAATGGAATCTTCTCCACCAAATTCAATAATAAATTATATTAAAAACATAACATTTACATGCTTTTACTATTCCATAAAATAATTCCCACTTCTTTTTAAAAAAATAAACTAAATACTCCAACATAATCTTACACTCACTCCTCAAAATAAAGACAAAAGTCTACCCACTAACTTCTTTTAGAAAAAAAATTGTGTTAATTCATGATTCCACTGCAGAGCTTTAAAAGAGAATTTGAACAAGTAAATTGTGTACCTGAAAACCGATTTTTATTTACAGATGGAGAAATTTTCATTCTATCCCTGGCTCTACTGGTGCAAAATTTGTTAAAGATTTGTGTAATCTATATACAATATGATTCTCTGAATAATTTAAATCATCTATTAACAAATCAAATGTTTTACATAATAAATTATTAAAAAAACAGAAAATATTATAATTGGTGTTTAAATTTTCCGGAGAACTTGGTATAATTTGGAGGGAGGGTTACCTTTAGCAAAGCACCTCTCATTAAGTCACTGGGTCAAATTCTCCTCGGAAGTCATTGGGTCAAATTTTCCTCGGATAGGTTTGCCCTCGGCTAGATTTGGCCAAATATTTCTTAAAAAAAATAAAAAATCCAAATATTTTTTCAGAAAAATAAAAAAATGATGCTCATAAATCACTAACACAGAGAACAGAAAAAATAAAAAACAAAAAAGTGTGATGCTCATAAATCACTAACACATAGAACAGAAAAAATAAAAAACAAAAAAGTGTGATGCTCATAAATCACTAACACATAGAACAGAAAAAATAAAAAATAAAAAAGTGTGATGGTCATAAATCACTAACACACCTAACACACCAAAAATACCCCTAATAAACCATTAGAAAAATAAATCATCCTCACAACCTCAAGTGTGATGCTCACATACACTAACACACCAAAAATAACCAGAATAATTAATTGCAAAAATAAATCAGTGAATGTTTCTGGGAAAAAAAATGCCCCTACTAGATTCCCATAAAAACAGTAAATGTTTCTGGAATAAAACCGTAAATGTTTTTCAGATATCTATGATGTCTGGAAATTGTTCTTTACAAAATATATGTGTGAAAACAAAAGTTACTTGGGAGAGCTTAAATGCTCAATGTATTTTTATTCATTTCATTGGACACATGCATGATGCTAGCAGCGAAAATATTGTGAGATGATGACACCGACTTAAATTACAAGCATCATGCAACTAAACAACGCCTATTCTGAGGAAAACGGGGAAACTCACGGTCTTCGCATCATTGTCGCTTTCACCCCAAGCATCCTTGAAACGGCCGATGGTTTTCTCGTCCAGCAGATCGACTCCCGTGGCCTTTGCCTTCTGATAAGCATGCCACGATCTCATGTAATTCAGGTACGGCTCCAACCCCATCTCCTTCTTCGCCCAGAATTTGACGGCAGCCGTTGTCGACTCCCCTTCTGAGCCCTCCTGGACAACGCCCCGAAACGGGAAGCAGACCGTTGCGTAGCCCTCGTCCACCATTCGACGCGGAGGGTCCCAAAAGGCAACGGATGCGCGAAACACCTCCTCGAACACACAGTCGACCCTAGGGTTCACAACGGGTTCTCTGTAACACCACGCCGCGAATACCCCACCGGGCTTCCGAAGCACGTGCTTCACCTGCCCGTAAAAGGTATCGAGGTCTAACCAGTGAAGAGCCTGGGCCACGGTGACGAGATCCACGCTCCCCTCTGCTCCGATGGTGTTCTCCAACTCCTCCAATGACATCGCCCGGGGAGTCGCCGCGTAAGTTATGTTGGGACGCCTGGGAGCGTAGCTGATCTGCTGCTCGCTCACATCCGTCGCTATCACTCTCTCGAATATCTCAGACAACTGTTAACATCGAAATCAAGAACATCAAAATGAAATGTAATAGCTGCAATTGAAGAAACAGAGATAATGTTGAATGGTAATGAAAAGTAGATTACAGCAAGTGCAGCTTGACCGCTGCCGGTGCCAACGTCCCAAGCCAGACGGCGGTGAGGTGTGTGTTTCGCAATGAAGGAGAAGAGCTCAGGTGGGTATTGGGGTCTGCCATTGGCATACTCCCTTGCCTGTCTGTCATACGATCCTGCTGCCATATTTGATATTCCCAATCTTGTTTCAGCCTTGATGCCTTGCACTTCTGCCGTTATCTCTTTCCAACTTTTTCTTCGACTATTCGTGAAGTTAAGAAGACACCAATGTCTCAAGAATCGAAGAGATGAAGGAGATGTAGCCATATTTGATATTCCCAATCTTGTTTCAGCTTTGATGCCTTGCACTTCTGCTGTTATCTCTTTTTAACTTTTTCTTGGACTATGAAGTTAAGAAGACATCAATGTCTCAAGAATCGAAGAGATGAAGGAGATGCAAGATTAAAAAGTTGGAAGATTGTAGAGAAAAAAAAGAAAGCTATAGCATCAATCTGGTCAAGACCAGGAACAATTAGAAACTAAGAAAGAAAATTATGGGTCGGATAGACCAATTTGATTTCGGTGGACAATAACCACCATCACGAAAGAATATGACCACCTGGTGGCCACTCCAGCCAAAAGAGGGAGTGTCCGTGAGAATCATGGCGTGGCGGCCAGTCAAGGCAAGAGAGGGAGAGTCGGACACGAACTCTTTGAAAGGCATAAATATTGTAACGCACTAATTTATTTTATAAATAATTTGGGTGTGCTTCGAAGTTCGCACGTGCATATATGCTTGTTAAGCCCCACTGCTGCGTATGCTTACTTTTTTGTGTCAATTATTCAACGAAAAACTTTGATTCAGAGTATAATTGAAAGGAAGGTACATCATCATAGATTTTTCAATAGTGTAATTGCGAGGAAGGTACATCATCACAGTTATATTAATTTTTTAATAGTATAGTTGCAAGGAACGTGCAGCAATTGTATTGTATTTGATTGAGAGCACATTTAGAAAAGGATGGCTAGAGAAAAGTAATGACCATAAATTGATGCAAGGTCATCCTAAGATGATTAAGAAGAATATTTGGATGAGCAGTTTGTTTATATATAACATGCTTATAATAATGGATTATATTATTTAATTTTGTTTTTTAATAATAATTGAGGGTGGTTATTGATTTATTTATTATTATTTATTTTTATAATAATTCATATCGAATAAGTGTCATGTTTTAATTTTGTAAGATTAAATTTTAGTTTATTATATTTTGATGTGAATGAATCTTTGTTTATTATTTAATAGTTCAGAGATATAATATTTTTACTATAATTTCATTATAGATAAATTAGTGGAAGATAATATAAGGTAACCAATATATTTATTTGATGATAACTCACAAATCAGAACCCTAAGTTGATAAATTAATGACAATGTATTAATTACCTTTATTATAAATTGGGAAAGATAATTAAATATTCTATTATTTTGGCAACATTGTTGAGGAGTTGTTAAAGGTGTAATAGTATTCTTGCACTACCTCCTCTCCTTTGCATAATATCATAAATAGTGCTTTGCATTAAGTCACTTATACTCATGAATAGAGCTAGAGCCTAAGAGGTCAATTTACTAGCATAGGAAAAACCACCTAATCTACTAATTATCTTGTATGAAAACCAACAAAATGAGAAGGTTTGGGGATCTCTAACTCTCATAAAAATGCATTTATAGTTGGATCAATGCTATTATCTTCAATAATATCAGGAAAATTCATACCTCCAACTACAAAACCAACAAATTCAATTGATCCTAAGTAGAATATACTTATGTAGCTAAATAAAAATATGTACCTATAGCATTGGGAAATACATAAGAGCTTACTGGTGGGTAGGCTGATATAAAATTTCATCCAAACCAATCCAACAACTAGGAGTGTCCATCTCATTTGGAGAATTAATAACAAAACACAAGCTTGATTTTATGATTATTATGGTATGAGAATAATTAATGGGAAGAAAATATGATTCATAAAATGTCGTGGATATTCCATTAGCCAGTTCGTCACAACAAAACTGATAAAAAGAAACGAAAATCTATACTATGAGGGTTAGTTTCCTTAGATTCCATATTTATTAATTATTTTTTCCTACTTATGCATGTAATAGATAGGATGCATAAAATTGAAAACAATAAAATACAATCACACAAAAATCACAATGAACACAAGATATGCTCTAGGAAACCCTTACGAGAGAAAACCTAATTGGAAGGCGAGGTTGCTCTGTTATATTTTGTTTGGAATGGAAATAATGCAAGCACAAAGGAGAATGAATTCTCTGTGGATTTACTTGACACTTATGGTCTAATAGGATACTATAGACCCTAAACCCCCTATATTATTATGTCTCATTGCCACTCCCTATTACTCTTATCTACTATGGAACAAGATACATTATGAATGGAGCCTATTTTCCTCCTAGTGGCATGATCATAACATAGCCCAATAACCAACTAGGGGCCATGTTTTCCTTTGATTGTCAACTAGTAATTTTGACCCATTTAAAGTCTTCTTCATAGTCCCCATTTGGATATCTGCTTTGCCATGAGTAATGGAGGATGATGTGGTATCCACTCATGTTATGGAGGTGAAACATAGTAGGTTGATTTCTAGGAGTCATATCTTTTGCATACAAACTCTGATTAATGTAATTCTTGCATTATTGTAAAGGTATTTAAGTGTAGAAAAGTGTTATAGGGTCCAATGCTTAAGCGAAAAAAATTTACACAAAAAAACATGTCATTTAAGGCCTTAAAATGACCCCAAAATGTTCCATACCTCAATTATCCAAACTAGGTCATACCAATAGAATTTCCCTTGTAAATTGATTCCTCCAATTTTTCCACTTCAAAAGAATCGAGATAGATGAAAAAATCTATACCTCCCCAAATTTGGAGGATTTTGGTCCCTAAAATCTTTACTAAATGAGGCGAGAATTTTTTTCCTCCACCTTCTCGCTAAAGTGTCATTTATCATTGCTTGGAAGTTTTCCTTTTAGTCCAATCTACCAAACGTCATGCTACCCTCGTCATGTAGTTTTGGACCTCTTCTACAAAATTATATCCTCTATCAACTCTGTCAGAGCATCTAGAGCTAAGTCCCCTACGAAAGGTAGGACTTTCTCTTCTTCTTCATCCAACATGAAAGGTTCATAGAGTTTTATATTTTCCACATTCAATACTAAGTAAATGTGTATAAATATGGATAGATTGAGTCTATAAGAATTATCTCCCAACTTTTCTAGTATCTTGAAGGGACCATATCATAGAGCCTTGATTTTCTTACAAGGGCCATGTAGCCTCTCCTTTTTCAACTATAACCATACTTTGTCTCCCACTCTAAATGAATCTCTATTTTATCTTGATTATGCTTCCCTTGTAATTTTCTCGTGACTTGATCAATGTCTCTTATACTTGCAAATGGATTTGCCTAATTTTCTCAACATTGTTCTCCACTCTTAAAGAATTCCCTATGAGATCCTCCCTCACTCCTCCTTGTTGCCCATATACAACATCCAAACATGAATTTGATGAATATCTAAAACCAATTTTAAATGGGAACTTATCAGTCAAAGTGTGGATTGCACTATGTTAAGCATTGGGTGTGTATTATATTATTTGCATGACTTATATGCACCACAAACAAAGGGGGGTTTAGGAAAGTGCCCCGAAAGAATTTTTTTAGGAGTTTTTCCCATGGTTTTATAGATCCGGTCAAAGGAACTACAATTATGTTCTAATCCAGGGTTAATGGATTGGGGGTTTATGAACACTTCAACATGTATATAATGTATTTTAACATTGAAAGGAACATAATGAAAATTCAATATGGTTTTCTCGGTTTTGGGTTCCAAGAGAAAAATCTTTGTGTACATTTTTTTTATTCTTGTCATTGTATATTTTATGTTTTTTAAGAATTTGTTTGTAGGTATTTTCTTTACAAGGTTAAAACCTACACTAAGAGCATTGTATATAGACTATATTTTCATACTAGGTATTTGGATGCTTCTAATCATAAACCTTCAAGAGTTGCACCAAATACTTATTTTTTACTTATGTTTTCTCATTTGTTCGTAGATGGAATGTTGTAGACCTATTTAAATTTGTGTCAATCTTCTCCTACAATGTAGTAAAAATTGCATTGAGAAGTCTGTCGATCATGCATACTAGCTTGTACTAGCATCGTTTCAGTTTTCATTAGCATCTCACTACTGTCGCAAGCATGAAACTGTTTTACACGAACAATCGTCGATTCGGAAACTTGCTTCACCCACATGCATGTTGTTCCATTTTCTAAATCTTTCATTCACTGTTTTCATGCACTATAATTCACTGTTGCTTACACTTATTATCGCCATGCATTCACATTCACATTTTCTTTCAGTTGCCCATTGGAAGGTCTGGGCAGCCTTGGCCTAGACTCTGCCTCACCCAAATAACATTGCGCAATCCTTAGAGGGAAGGCTTTGTCTTCCTCTCAGAAAATGCACATTTCTGCCCAGTGACCAGAGAAGGAAGTGCAATAGGAACATGCACAACAGGGGGTGAAAATTGTACATACAGATGAAACTACACCCGTACAGATAGTAGACTCATCAGAATAGCTTGCATCAGGCAGACATGGTGAACCATTGTAGGAGCAGGAATTCACTTAGGAGATGGAGCAAGCACTAGAACAGATGGATACAAATATGGAGCAACAAGAGTAAGAGAAATACATCGACCTCATGCCTCACCACCAATAGGTCAACCCCCCAAGTTCACTGTGTCTAGAAGAGGAGAAAGTCCTGAGTGACCAAGGAGACACTGAAATCCTTGGAGACAATCCAGAGGAGGAGATGCACAACATCTCATTCGACGAGTCCCAACATAGAGTTGTGAAATATCGCAGAGTGTCGACTTCGGATGATCATACATATCCTGCGTAGTTTGAGGAATGTGTGATTGTGTCTGATGTGCACAAACATCTAGCATGATTGGCCGATGCTACCAGAGCATATGCCGAAGCCACTAGCTCGAGTGTTCACTTCCTGATAGTTGAGAACAAGCGAATGGCTAAGGAGCTATAGATGGCCAAGAAAGGAGGGGAATTGGTTACAACATCCACCTAAGCAGAATTGAAGAAGGAAATACTTGATGAAGTATTGTCCCTTGACATAGTCATGTGGGCGTTGTATTCTAGTTTTGATACCATGCATAAGGTAGCCATCCATCTCAATGGTTGGTAGCAACGATGTGCTAGAAGAGCACGTATGGTATCGAACGTGCATGCTGTTGTTGATTACATGCAAACATGGACGATGAGATATAAGGGATCCTCGCTACACTTGCCTAATATGATGAATCCCAGAGCGGTCGAGCTGAAGGCACTCATCCGGAGTCAGATCCAGAACTATGCAGATCTCTCGTAGCTCAGCACTAGTCTACAGGCTTCCCATGCATGTGTATTCAAGAGTGTGGATGTTGTTTTGCATGTACATGTGATCCCATCTATCGGGACACTCACCCAGGTGAAGACAAAGGCATAGGTCCAACTAGAGCTTGGCTCATACTTTTACAAGTTGATGCGCATAGCCACCAGCCCAGACTTGTTAACCAGTGCAAACACCATGCACAAGTATGTTGCTGGTCCGACCACACTCAAGATAATAATGCACATGCTATTAGACGAGTTGAACAGAGGAGCCCGAGCAATGTACCCAGATGCTATGGAGACAAGAATTTGTTTCCAAAAAGATTTCACCTTAAAGTACACGGACACCATCGCGGACTACCGAGCTTGGCATCAGTTCGCTACTATCGACCACCATGAGGATGTCAAAGAGATGGTCTTCCAACAATTGTCCGAGTCATAGTGATGTCTTGCATGGATTTCTCAAGCCATTTTGTCTCACATTGGTACATGTGCATTGTAATGTAACGTCTTGTTAAGTGTAAGTTCAAGTGTTGGTAGTTGGATGTAACAGTCATAGAGTAGATGAAGAGTCACGAGGGTAGATGAAATTTCACAAAGGGGAATATCAAGGGCCACCCCACCCTTTGTTGTATATAGTCGCTTATTACTCATTGTAGAGGTTTTTGGTTAGCCAAGCTTCCGATAGGAGTATCTTAGAGAAAGCTTGGACAATATTGTAATGAGCCTTGGCTTCTCCAATGCACAGAGCTAGTATATCTCTTTGGAGGAGCAGGAGGTAGTGATTGTAACGTTCCGTTGTCGAAACTAGTGATTGGACATGGATGTATTGTATGACTGGAACTTACACTTCTTAATATAATAGAGCCAACACATTTCATGCATATGCCGTATAGGATTTCAGCTATCTTGTTTACTCTAAATGATATATGTATTTGTTTGCTTATGCACACATGTGTAGATATTTTCCGTATATGTATGTATGAATCTTTCTGAAATGTGTTGTTGGTTTAACCATCACTTTGGATTTCTAGCTTACTTGTCTTCCATGTTGTGATGCATCTTTTCTCATGTGTTCCCTTCTCAACTTCGCGTTGTCACAGGTTTCCAAGGGGCGCACTCACCTCACCCTCCGCGTGTTTTTACCACTCATGCACCTTCTTTGACTAAATGTATATGTCACCCCATTACTACCAATAGGGACATCTTACTTTCCTTTGTGCGAAACTCCGGTGAAGGTGATATCATACGACCCACTGATGGGACTCCTACACCAAACGGTCTGAGGTCTAATTGGGACTTCTTATCGAGGAGATACCTTGACATGTTTGCGGGTCCAACACCATCAACATTTTTGGCGCTAGAAGGAGGGCTAGATGAAAATCTGTGTTCTCTCATCTTGTTTTGAACCTTTGCACATCTATCATGGAGTCTAGCACTCTCAACCCTTCATGATGTTTTTCGCATTCCAAACCTGTCCACATCACGAGGGAGTTTTTTGATCTCTTGTCTACATACACGTATGATGGTGAAGGTGAAGTGGCCTAGCCTATGTTCTTACATGACTTCCTTGCCATGCTTGACAAGGAAGATGGATGTCTTGAAGAACATGCCAATGTGTTGCTTGTATGCACACTTCGTGAATCCTCACATCAGTGGCTGTGCAGCCTATTGGCTAAAAGCGTGCACTCACTTGAGCACTTTTGTGATCTCATTGAAGATACTTTCTATCATTTCATCCAGAACATCTTGACCACAAACTGTTACAACAACGGAAGGCTTCGAATGAATCACCTATGGACTTTTGGCAGTGCTTCCGTGATTTGCAGTTTCAAGCTCCAAAGGGCTAGATGAAATTTCCTTATCTCTAGGATAGATTCGAGTATTATCTTATCAAATTTGTCAATCCCAAGAAGAATTTTGAGCCCAAGCCCCACTCAACATAATTCAGTGATGGAGCTACACAATCACAGATGGATACGGTCACTGTCACAAGTGACTGTCCGCCGTCCCCTTATCAAATAGCTGCACCACTACAGAGTGATGCAGGAGATTAGGCACATAGGTCTGTTCAGTTGTCACATCCTCCCAACATCACTTTGCTTAATTTTGACACAGATTTGGTTGTGAGTCTATTGAGTTGTCACATGCATTTTGTACTACAACCTCTGTCTTCATACTTGGATGATCCTCTGGATGATACTCCCTTGTGTTATTCCATTTCGGACTCTACATTTGTTGTGAATGAGGATCAAGCCATTGACGGAGTTGATGTTGCACAACCAACATGTACTGTCATTCATGAAGAGTATGATTGAGAGCTTGAGCATCAACACTTGGTGAAGGATGACTCCCTTCTGTCCGAGCCTCCTCCGTTATTTCTTGACATCTTCAGTGAACCTGCCATCCATGATTTCACACTTATATATTCATCTACGGATGCACCCATTGTTGATCACTCGCAGGACACCCCGGATGTTAGTCCATCATCTGACAACAGAGAGGATAAATTATTCACTGAAAATACACTTGACCTTTCATCTGCCTTTTCTGGAAACGGAGAGGGTGAATTTGTTCGCTTCTCATTTTCCCCTCTATTTAATTCATTAGATCATGAGGATGCCGATGAAATCATTGATTTTGTTGATTGTAGCTGTTGTGATCTATTTACTCCCATATTTGATCATGATGATGATTATATCGCAGTTGATTTTTCGAAGCCACCTGTTTATGATGATCTATCTGACGACGAAGTCGAAACCCCCCAGATTGTTGAGGCACTTCAGCCCGAGCTAATGGTTATGTCAGGCACTCATTGTCTTGAGGTAGGATTCGCTTTCGATTAGGAACTTGTTGAAACACCCGAGGCTCCTCATCACTCACCTGTATGCATTAAAGATCAATCTCACACATAGGTCATGCTTCCTCCACTCGAATTGCACGATCCCATCACTCATGCATTGGAGGAATCTTACATTGCAAGCACATGTGCACGACGCAAGTTGTCTTTGTTTCTTTCATTTTCTTTCATGTCACAGTCAAGAGTATGTGTATGCTTAACAATTGCATGTAGTGTCACACAACACTGTGATAAGTCCATAGACTACATGTCAAGTACTTGCACTCACTTATGTCCTGTGGACGCTTTTAAACATGAGGTGTGTTTGTGTTCATTGTTATATCTTTCTTGTTTGTTGGTTCACACAACCAGGTTTCTCGCGAACCAAGCCTTCACGAACATGGGTCAACCACGGGGTCAACAAATGCATCGGTGGCTGCATTGGAAATATCACTTCACGTGATCAGGCCCATGCACCGCTAGCTTAGGAGTAGGAGTAGTGTTTGCTTGCATGCAAGTTTTCTTTCTTTTTTTGCATGTTTGTTTGTATGCTTGCTTGTTTTCTTACTCACTTTTCTTTCGCATTCACTTCTGCTTCTGCTTTGCTTTATTATTTGTTTGCTTGTTTTTGTTCGTAGGTTAATTTCGCATGAAACCGTGCGTGACTCTTGAAACAAGATAGGTAAAGTACAAGAGGCCTTGTGCAACTATCACTACTTGGTTATCTATCATCCTGCCTCTATGTGAAGAACTTGTTACTTTTGGTCCATGATACGTCGATGGAAAACATGTACTGTTCAAAGTGAACCTTGGTGAAAACACAACACTTACGCGCTAGCTAGTGTTACCTACTCTAGTCAATTGTTTTTGGGTTAACCCTTGGCAGCTTAGTCAAGTAGAGTAAGGTGAGGGGGAAAACCTTAACAGGCATGTTAGAGGTATATAATAAGCTACTTCTCTAAAGGAACAACCTCTTCTGTTGATCAGGTGCTCAGTATTTAGCTCAAAATTCAAAGTTCTTAGATTGGCTCGAGAACTGTATGGACCCATCCATATCGTCAAGAAGATCGCAACGCAATTCATTTAATTGAAAACAAAGCCCAGATGAAGGAGAAAATACATGTTGTTCATTTTCCGAAATAGCTAAAAAAATTGCAAAATGGGACATAATAATGACATGGAAGTCCAGTTAGTAGTCCAATCAGCAAGGGGAATCTTCTTCAGTTTTCGCCCCATGGGGCTATGACAAGTGTCACCTCCAGATTCTCCAGTTTGGTTATATGAAAGAGAAATTGCCTAATTGGCCTCCTAAGGTGGAAATTATATTTTTGTTGTTATATATATTATGTATATATATTATTATATTATATTATATTAAATAATTTTTTTAAATTATCTCTCTCTCTCTCTCTCTCTCTCTCTTTCTCTATCTATCTATCTATCTATCTATCTATCTATCTATATATATATATATCTATAAAATTTCAAATGAAACAGGCATATGTATGACAGATAGACAGGGGGAGGTGGGTTTTGAACCCATGACCTTCCCCTCATATTCCAATGCGTTTCCAATAGACCACCGATGACACATTTAAAAGGAGGCTGCTGCATATTATTTTATGCCAAAGTTTGTTGTCGATGACGGGGGTGGTGGGAGCCAGCGCCCACCTCATACGACCACATGCCAGAACCAGGGGCTAGGGCCAGCGCTAAGCGCGCCCTTAATTTTGCTTAATAGTTAATGAATCACGTTTAAGCCTAATTAAACCATTTATTAAGTTGGAATAATTTATGGCGGAGCCACCAAATCTGGAACTACCACCAAACTTGGTGGACTTAACTGGAGTCTCTCTAGATTTAGTGGAAGTTTTCTAGGAAAAATTGTTTGAGCCATATCTTACTCAATGTTCGACAAAATTGAGATCAGAAAGAAGTGTTCTTAGCTAATTTGGACCTTCTGAACACAATGGTGTAGGTATCAAGAGCCATAGAGCTTTGTAAATGGCATTTTTTCCACATTGAGCTAATATAGAGGCCCAAGCCATGGAAGCTGGACCAAGGACATGTAGCCCAGGAGGGGTGAAATCCTTCATCAAAACACTGTGTTAATGTGTCTCTTTGATGGTTTGCTGTACTATACATATTTCCTATTCGTTATTCATTTTTGAAGCTATTTTTCTCATGAATGTCTTGTTTAACTTAAGGAAATTTACCTGTTTATAAGCACCAACAACTAAGGAAACCTCATCACAAAAAGCAAGAAGTAAGCACATGTTTATAAATCTGTTATTGTTATTAGCACGACAAAACAAATCATACAAAAATAGATCATCTGCTCTCAATAAGTTGGGATCCCTCTTTCACCTTTAAAATGAATAAGTGCTACACATAGTTATGAAAATCAAAAATGGAAAAAAATGAAAAGTGAAAAAATTCAAAATGAAAAATGAATAAGGCGAAAGAAGAGAAAGGCTTCCTGTGCAGAGAGGTGATGCAAGTAACTCCACTGGGGTATTGACTAGGCTCATTGGCAACGAAGTGATGGTTGTGTTCCTGTGTGACTTTGTTGGGGTACTGTTCGGGCCTTCTGGCAGTGGAGCAACACCAGAGACGAAACTAAGACACTGAGGACTATACTGCTTGTGCACGAATATGCCCCTCAACCCCAATTGAAAAAACTGTGTTTCTTTGGCTTGGAATGTGTGTCAATCGACCGAGAGCTTGGTAGATGCTACATCTTACAATTAAGAAAGTGTGGAAACCAAGACGAACTGAGAACTGAACAATACTTCCGAAGGTGTTAGACTTGCTTTTCACGAACAAGGTCCATTCAGAGAGCTGGAGTACTACCAGTGTGTCACCAAGTGTTGTAGCGGCTACAACCACCCTCCAAAATGTTTTCTTAGCTTCATTTTGGAGCCTCCCTACCAACCATCCTCAGCAGCATGTCTTGCCTTGTTAAGTACACAAGCTTGAGTGATTTTCTAGTAGATTGTTAGCCTGTGCATCATGGGCTGTTGCACCCCCCGTCATAGGCTGTTTCTTTAGACTTAGTTCAGCTGCAGGCTGAACAAATCACTCAAAAAATAGCACAATTTTGGAGGGGAACCAACCTTCCCTCCAGAAATTACGCAATTCTGTCTGGTAGCCTGCTGGGCTCCAGAATTGCGCAAATCGACCTATCATCCTTCACTGGAAAAATTGTGCAATTCCTCCCTGCAGGACTATTCAACCCAGGAATTGCACAATTTTGGGCAGCAGTCAGCTGCGCAGCCTATAAATTGCACAATCGTGCTAGACAGTCAGCCCAGCTCTCTCTAAGAAACTCGCAAATTTTCCCCTCAAATAAGCAGGTTGTTGCATGTGCCATTGAGTTGACTGATTCCATACGAGACTAAGAAGACTTGCATGCATGGGCTACTTTTTCTTGGAATAGAAAAAGAAACATGCAAAAAGTATCCCTAGATTTTAGGGAGCTATTTTTAGTAGCTGTAGGTTGCATGCAAAGATCATTTTAGAATCTTTCTTCCAAGTGTCTCTTTTCCTAGATTTGTGGCATGCCTGTTATGAGCCTCAAACTTATTTATTTGACATATCAGAGCTCTTTTCTTCACATCAATCTTGGAGCTCTGACATCCCACAACACATCTAGGAGTCTTCGACACATCCATCTCATCTATTCACAGGTGAGTCCTCTTAACTTGTCTTTTGCAGCATTTTTGCCGCTTTTTGTGTTTTCACTTGTGTGAGTGTTGGTTGCTTGATTTATGTGAATGCTTGTTGTCGCTTACATTCATACTAGCTTATACTAGCACCGTTTAAGTTTTTGTTAGCATTTCATTGCTGTCACATGCATGAAACTGTTTTGCATGAACAGTCTCCGATCGAGTGAATTGCTTCACCCACATGCATGTTGTTTCATTTTTTGAATCTTTCATTCACTGTTTGCATGCACTATCATCCACTCCTGCTTACACTTACTACCACTCATAAAATGTTGTGGATATTCCATTAGCTAGTTCGTCACAACAAAAATTGATAAAAATAAAGGGAAATCTATACTATGAGGGTTAGTTTCCTTAGATTCCATATTTATTAATTATTTTTTCCTACTTATGCATGTAATAGATAGGATGCATAAAATTGAAAACAATAAAATAAAATCACAAAAAACCACAATGAACACAATATATGCTCTAGGAAACCCTTACGAGAGAAAACCTAATTGGAAGGCAAGGTTGCTCTGTTATCTTTTGTTTGGAATGGAAATAATGCAAGCACAAAGGAGAATGAATTCTCTGTGGATTTACCTGACACTTATGGTCTAATAGGATACTATAGACCCTAAACCCCCTATGTTATTATGTCTCATTTCCACTCCCTATTACTCTTATTTACTATGGAACAAGATACAATATGAATGGAGCCCATTTTCCTCCCAGTGGCATGATCATAACATAGCCCAATAACCAACTAGGGGCCAGGTTTGATTCCTTCAATTGTCAACTAGTAATTTTGACCCATTTAAAGTCTTCTTCATAGTCCCCATTTGGATATCTGCTTTGCCATGAATAATTGAGGATCATGTGGTATCCACTCATGATATCGAGGTGAAACATAGTAGGTCGATTTCTAGGAGTCCTATCTTTTGCATACAAACTCCGATTAATGTAATTCTTGCATTATTGTAAAGGTATTTAAGTGTACAAAAGTGTCCTAGGGTCCAATGCTTAAGTGAAAAATTTTTACACAAAACAAAATGTCATTTAAGGCCTTAAAATGACCCCAAAATGTTCCATACCTCAATTCTCCAAACTAGGTCATACCAATATAATTTCCCTTGTAAATTGATTCCTCCAATTTTTCCACTTCAAAAGAATCGAGATAGATGAAAAAATCTATACCTCCCCAATTTTGGAGGATTTTGGTCCCTAAAATCTTTACTAAATGAGGTGAGAATAATTTTCCTCCACCTTCTCCCTAAAGTGCCATTTATCATTTCTTGGAAGTTTTCCTTTTAGTCCAATCTACCAAAGGTCATGCTATCCTCGTCATGTAGTTTTGAACCTCTTCTACAAAATTATATCCTCTATCAACTATGTCAAAGAATTTAGAGCTAAGTCCTCTACGGAAGGTAGGACTTGATCTTCTTCTTCATCCAACATGAAAGGTTCATAGAGTTTTATATTTTGCACATTCAATACTAAGTAAATGTGTATAAATATGGATAGATTGAGTCTATAAGAATTATCTCCCAACTTTTCTAGTATCTTGAAGGGACCATATCATAGAGCCTTGATTTTCTTACAAGGGCCATGTAGCCTCTCCTTTTTCAACTATAACCATACTTTGTCTCCCACTCTAAATGAATTCTCTATTCTATCTTGATTATGCTTCACCTTATAATTTTCTCATGACTTGATCAATGCCTCTTATACTTGCAAATGGATTTGCCTAATTTTCTCAACATTGTTTTCCGCTCTTAAAGAATTCTCTATGAGATCCTCCCTCACTCCTCCTTGTTGCCCATATACAACATCCAAACATGAATTTGATGAATATCTAAAACCAATTTTAAATGGGAGCTTATCAGTCAAAGTGTGGACTGCTCTAGGTTAAGCATTGCGTGTGTATTATATTATTTGCATGACTTATATGCACCACAAACAAAAGGGGGTTCAGGACAATGCCCCGAAAGAAATGTTTTAGGAGTTTTTCACATGGTTTTGTAGATACGGTCAAAGGAACTACAATTATGTTCTAATGGGGGTTTATGAACACTTCAACATGTATATAATGTATTGTAACATTGAAAAGAACATAATGAAAATTCAATATGGGTTTCTTGGTTTTGTGTTCCAAGAAAAAAATCTTTGTGTACATTTTTTTTATTCTTGTCATTGTATATTTTATGTTTTCTAAGAATTTGTTTGTAGGTATTTTATTTACAAGGTTAAAACCTACACTGAGAGCATTGTATATAGACTATATTTTCATACTAAGTATTTGGATGCTTCTAATCCTAAACCTTCAAGAGTTGCACCAAATACTTACTTTTTACTTATGCTTTCTCATTTGTTCGTAGATGGAATGTTGTAGACCTGTTTAACTTTGTGTCAATCTTCTCCTACAATGTAGTAAAAATTGCATTGAGAAATCTAGTGTCCCTATTTGAAATGATGCTCCTTGGTATCCCAAAGAGCACCCAGACCTATTGAAAGAACAAGTTTGGTACTTCTTTCCCTCTGATTCTCCTTTTACAGTGCATGAGAACACACATCTTACTGATTTTTTCAACTACCATGAATAGGTAGTCATGTCCCTTCATATTGGTTGGTAAAACTCGCACAAATTCCATGAAAATGCGTTATTTAGGATGAGTGGGTAGAGATAATGGATGGCATAGACTTTGTTTCATCTTACTAGGATTGTTGGTAGAATAAAGTGTAACACCCTCCTGCCACATCTACACAAGCAACTAGCCAGCCGGGGTAAACATGCGATGAGGGGCCACTATGATAGGATTCAACCTCCTAAGTCACGTTAAGGAAGTGGAACTGACGGAAACACACCATACAAACATTAATCATCAGCTACGGACCCTCAGGAACTAATCCAATACTTTAGACAACTTGCCTGGGGTCCCACTGAGCTTTTGGACAATTTAAGGCTCAGTCGCTCCCATGATATAGGCATGAGTGCGACCAACAACCCAAAGTGGCTCTAATAGGTTTTCCTACCAGTGACCAGAGACCAAAACTATAAGTGCTATGCCATCAACTCCAGGATTTGAGCCACTTTTTAAGGCCCAGAGCCCAGGCCACTGCCCATAATTGAACTATCTCTTCAGATCAGTAAAATAACATGGAAATGATAGTCCTAAAGGAAATACTTGTTCAAGACCTTGACTGGACCCCTACTAGCCATGACAGGAATTTTGTCAAACATATTGCAAATGTGTAATCTACATGTGTAATTTACAATTCTAAGCATAGGGGTCTCATACTTAGCTGAGAATCACTAAGAACCATTGATTCCTCAACACATCAACTACCATTCCATCCATTAGGTCATAGATACAATGATCATTCAATTACAAGTAAAAACATGATGAGAGCCACACATGGTTGCTCTCATAAAACACATATATAACTAGCATAATAGCAGCAGAAATACTCATGAAAGTACGACCATATAGACCACACACAATCCATCAAAATGCTCATAGAAATACATGGAGAAATAACCTTTCATTAATGATGCAAATTCCAAACCCGAGATGGGACTTCCATGTTCCACCTGATCGTAGAATGGCTGAGCAAAATCTCTCTTCAGCCATTCACCCCCGTGCCATATTCCAAGCATGAATGTGGGATCTCATAGAACACATGAATCAAAACTCATCCAAGGATTCCAGAGGCCATCCACCTCAACCCATCAAACAATGATTCCACCTCATGGTTGGACATCACAAAACCATCAACAAATTGGTCTCCATCTAAGCCTTCCAGGGCTTCTAGAGCATTTGTTCCAACCAAGGCTTCCAGGACTAATAACTCAACCCACAGTTGTCGCCGGGATTCTAGAGCATTTGTCCAACCAAGGCCTCTAGGACTAGTAACTCAACCCAAACTGTTACATGGCTTCTACAACGTTTGTCCAACCAAGGCTTCTAGGAACTAATAACTCAACCCAAGCTAAGGAAACATGAGAACCAACAAAAAACAACAAATGAAAGTAAACCCACAATCACCATGGCTATCCAGGAAATGACGAGACTAGGCAATCCACTATTAATCCAGGCAATCCTCCATGCCAATGAAAGATCACAACCAAGAAACCACATGCATGCCAAAACTAGTGAAGGAAACATACATGTAACTTGATACTTGCAAGAAAATATGATGTAGCTGCTGATCTCGATGACTTCTTGCACTTTCCTTCTCTTCCTTTGCCTTCTTACTCCAAAATCCCAAGTATGCCACACCTACCAAGAGTGCTCCAAGAAAACTCTAAGTCTCCAAGAGTAGGAGAGATAGAGAGAATAATTAGAGAGCTCCAAAACTCAATTGAAAAAAGGTTACCAACTAATCCTAAGAATCCTTTTTATGAATGAGGCCTCTATTCTATTCATTTTCCGTTACTTTCCGTCAATTTCCTCTTCACATGCAACTTATGACCTTTCACCTCCCTTTTCTCCTAATTTCCATTATTTTCATAAATAGTTTTTCCAAAAATGCCACTTTTCCTTTCCAAGCCTTAGCCATTGCCTTAGCCATAACCAATCACAAGTGATCCCCATCACTAGGATTCTGCCCAACATTAAGCTTGCAATAAGTGTCCCATCATCCATGGTTATTATTTTGCCTTTATTCACTTTTATTGCATGGAATTTTCACCAGGGTTGTTACAGAACCCTCCCCCTTGGGGTAACACCGTTCTTGGTGTTCAACAACACCGACAACCACAAGACTACTGTAAGCAAAATATACACTGCCGATGGAGCTTTATAACTTAGCTCGATGTAGTATTTACAATGATCACCTTGGAAAACAAACCAACATAACAACATAATAAAATGACATCATAACAACATACCGCATAGTGGATCTTATAACGTACCTCATGGAGGTATTTACATCCATATACATATGTACATAAACCAACACCATCAAAACATATAATAAAGCATATACCACAACATATACCAAAATCACACGAAAACACCAAGCCAAAACTGCTTTGCCTCAACAAACAAACAAGGAAGGATACATAGCCCACATCTGATCCACCATCTCCCATGTAGCTTCATTGGGCCCAAAATTCTTCCACTACACCTTAGCTTGCTCGATTGCTCGGTTCCAGAGCATGAGCACCTTTTTCTGCAATATACACTGAGGCTCCAACTAGAATTGTCCATCTGCTTCCACTTGCAATACAGACCAGTCAATCACATGATCAACATATTTAACATACTTCTTAAGCAAAGATACATGAAAAACATCATGGACTTTCACTGTCAGGGGCAGTGCAGGTCAATAGGCTACTAGCCCAATCCTCTCAATGATACTGAAGGGTCCACAAAGTTATGGTGCCATCTTGGCACAAGATCCAATCTGCAAGGAGGTCTTCTTTGGTTTGATGCACAAGTACATATGTTCCCCAACCTAGAACTCCTTGAACAACCTGTTCCTATCTGCATAACGATTCTGCCTATCTTGTGCTACCTTTTGATTCTTCTTGATCACCTGCATTTCTTGTTCCATGTACGCCAAAATATCTGGTCCAATCAAGACCCTGTTAACCAGATCACTCCAACTAATATAAGTGTTACAACTCTACCCATACAATGCTTCAAAAGGACTCATCCTCAGTGACTCCTGATAACTGTTGTTGTATGTGAACTCTACCAAAGGGAGATACTCTTCCCACTTCCATTGCTGATGCATCATATACATCCTCAACATGTCCTCCAATATCCTATTGACCCTCTCTGTTTGTCCATCTGTCTACAGATGTTAAGTTGTGCTGAAGGCCAACTCTGTGCCCAAACCTACAAATAACTTCTTCTAAAACTTGGAAGTGAAATTCACATCCCTGTTGTTGTAGCGGCTACAACAACCCTCTAAAATTTTCCCTTAGCTTCATTTTGGAGTGTCCCTACCAACCATCCTCAGCAACATGTTTTACCTTGTCATGTACACAAGCTTCAATGATTTTCTAGCAGATTGTCAACTTGTGCATCATGGCCTGATGCAGCCCCCCTCACAGGTTGTTTCTCCAGACTTGGTCTAGCTGCAGGCTAAATAGATCCCTCAAGAAATTGCACAATTCTAGAGGGGAATCAACCTTCCCTCTAGAAATTGTGCAATTCTGTCTGGTAGCTTGCTGGGCCCTAGAATTGCACAAATCTGCATGTCACCCTTCACTGGAAAAATTGTGCAATTTCTCCCAGCAGGATTTCTCAACCAAATAATTGTGAAATTCTGGGCAGCAGTTAGCTGCTTAGCCCAGAAATTGTGCAATCCTTCGGGGCAGTCAGCTCAGCTCTCTCCCTGAAATGCGCAAATTTTCCCCTTAGTTGAGCAGGTTATTGCATGTGCCGTTGAGTTGACTGGTTCCATCCAGGACCGAGAAAACTTGACTTGCATGCATGGGCTACTTTTTCCTAGAATAGAAAATGCAACATGCAAAAAACATCCCTATATTTTAGGGAGCTATATTTAGCATCTGGAGGTTACATGGAAAGATCATTTTAGAATCTTTCCTCCAAGTGTTGCTTTTTCCTAGATTTGTGGCATGCGCGTCATGAGCCTCAAACTTATTTATTCGACGCATCAGAGTTCATTTCTTCACATCGATCTTGGAGCTCTCACATCCCACAATACATCCAGGAGTCTTCGACACATCCAGCTCAACTATTCATGGGTAAGTCCTCTTAACTTGTCTTTTGTAACATTTCTGTTGCTTTTTGTGTTTTCGCTTGTGTGAGTGTTGTTTGCTTGATTTTTGTGAACGTTTGTTTTTTTTTACATGCATACTAGCTTGTACTAGCACCGTTTCAGTTTTCATTAGCATCTCACTACTGTCACAAGAATGACACTGTTTTACATGAACAGTCGTCGATTCGGCAACTCACTTCACCCACATGCATGTTGTTCCATTTTCTGAATCTTTCATTCACTGTTTGCATGCACTATCATTCACTGTTGCTTACACTTATTATCACCATGCATTCATATTCACATTTTCTTTCAGTTGCCCATCAGAAGGTTTGGGCAGCCTTGGCCCAGACTCTGCCTCACCCAGATAACATTGCACAATCCTTAGAGGGAAGGCTTTGTCTTCCTCTCAGAAAATGCACATTTCTGACCAGTGACTGGAGAAGGAAGCGCAATAGGAACAAGCACAATAGGGGGTGAAACTTGTACATACAGATGAAACTGCACTCGTACAGATAGTAGACTCATCAGAATAGTTAGCATTAGGCAAACATGGTGAACCATAGCAAGAACAAGAATTCACTTAGGAGATGGAGCAAGAACTAGAACAGATGGATACAGATATGGAGCAACAGGAGTAAGAGAAAGACATCGACCTCATGCCACACCACCAAGAGGTTGACCCACCAGGTTCACCGTGTCTAGAAGAGGAGAAATTCCTAAGTGACCAAGGAGACACTGAAATCCTTGAAGACAATCAGTAGGAGGAGATGCACAACATCTCATTCGACGAGTCCCAACATAGAGTTGTGAAATATCATAGAGTGTCGACTTCGGATGATCATACATATCCTGCGCAGTTTGAGGAATGAGTGATCGTGTCTAACGTGCACAAACATCTAGCAACATTGGCTGATGCTACCCGAGCATATGTTGAAGCCACTAGCTCGAGTGTTTGCTTCCTGATAGTTGAGAACAAGCGTATGGCTAAGGAGCTATAGATGGCCAAGAAAGGAGGGGAATTGGTTATAACATCGGCCTGAGCAGAATTGAAGAAGGAAATACTTGATGAAGTATTGTCCCTTGACACAGTCATGCGGGCATTGTATTCCAAGTTTGGTACCATGCATAAGGCAACCATCCATCTCAATGGTTGACAACAACAATGTGCTGGAAGAGCATGTATCCTGTCAAACGTGCATGCTACTGTTGATTACATGCAAACATGGATGATGAGATAAAAGGGATCCTCGCTACACTTTCCTAATATGATGAATCCCAGAGCAGTTGAGCTGAAGGCACTCATCCGGAGTCAGATCCGGAACTATGAAGATCTCTCGTAGCTCATCACTAGTCTACAGGCTTCCCATGCATGTGTATTCAAGAGTATGGATGTTGTTGTGCACGTACATGTGATCCCATCTATTGGGACACTCACCTAGGTGGCACAGGTCCAACTAGAGCTTGACTCATACTTTGACGAGTTGATGCGCATAGCCACCAGCCTAGACTTGTTAACCAGTGCAAACACCATGCACAAGTATGTTGCTAGTTTGGCCACACTCAAGATAATAATGCACATGCTATCAGACGAGTTGAATAGAGGAGCATGAGAAATATACGTAGATGCTATGGAGGCAAGAGTTCGTTTCTAGAAAGATTTCACCTTAGAGTACACGGACACCATCGCGGACTACCAAGCTTGGCATCACTTCGCTACTATCGACCACCATGAGGATGTCGAAGAGTTGGTCTTCCAACAATTATTCGAGTCATAGTGATGTCTTGCATGGATTTCTCAAGCCATTTTGTCTCACATTGTCACATGTGCATTGTAATGTAATGTCTTGTCAAGTGTAAGCTCAAGTGTTGATAGTTGGATGTAACAGTCATAGAGTAGATGAAGAGTCATGAGGGTAGATGAACTTTCAAAAAGGGGAATGTCAAGGGCCACCCCACCCTTTGTTGTGTATAGTCTCTCATAACTCATTATAGAGGTTTTTGGTTAGCCAAACTTTCGATAGGAGTATCTTAGAGAAAGCTTGGACAATATTGTAGTGAGCATTGGCTTCTCCAATGCGCAGAGCTAGTATATCTCTTTGGAGGAGCAAGCGGCAACGACTATAACATTCCGCTGTTGAAACTAGTGATTGGACATGGATGTATTGTATGACTAGAACTTACACTTCTTACCGTATTGTCTAATAGAACCAACACATTTCATGCATATGTCGTATTGTATTTTAGCTATCTTGTTTACTCTAAATGATATATGTATTTGTTTGCTTACGCAAACATGTGTAGCTATTTTCTGTATATGTATGTATGAATCTTTTTTAAATGTGTTGTTGGTTTAACCATCACTTTGGATTTCTAGCTTACTTGCCTTCCATGTTGTGATGCATATTTTTTCGTGTGTTCCCTTCTTAACTTTGTGTTGTCACAGGTTTCCAAGGGGTGCACTCACCTCACCCTCCGTGTGTTTTTACCACTCATACACCTTCTTTGACTGACTGTATATGTCACACCCTTGCTACCAATAGGGACATCTTACTTGCCTTTGTGCGAAACCGCGGTGAAGGAAATATCGTACGACCCACTGCTGGGACTCCTACACCAAACGGTCTGAGGTCTAATTGGGACTACTTACCGAGGAGATCCCCTGACATGTTGGTGGGTCCAACACCATCAACATTTTTGGTGCTAGAAGGAGGGATAGATGACAAGCTGTGTCCTCTCATCTTGTTTTGAACCTTTGCACATCTATCATGGAGTCTAGCACTCTCAACCCTCCATGATGTTTTTCGCATTCCAAACCTGCCCACATCATGAGGGAGTTTTTTGATCTCTTGTCTACATACACATATGATGGTGAAGGCAAAGTGTCCTGGCGTATGTTCTTACATGACTTCCTTGCCATGCTTGAAAAGGAAGATGGATGTCCTGAATAACATGGTAGTCTGTTGCTTGCATACACACTTCGCGAATCCCCACATTGGTGGTTGTGCAGCCTACTAGTTGACAGCGTGCACTCACTTGAGCACTTTTGTGATCTCATTGAAGATACTTTCTATCATTTCGATCCAGAACATCTTGACCACAAACTGTTACAACAATGGAAGGCTCCCCATGAATCACCTATGGAATTTTGGCAGTGCTTCCGTGATTTGTAGTTTCAAGCTCCAAAGAGCTATATGAAATTTCCTTATCTTTGGGATAGATTCGAGTATTATCTTATCAAATTTGTCAATCCCAAGAAGAATTTTGAGCCTAAGCCCCGCTCAACATACTTTAGTGATGGTGCTGCGCAACCACGATGGATATGGTCACTGTCACAAGTGACTATCTGTCGTCCCCTTATCAAATAGCTGCACCACTACAAAGTGATGCAAGAGATTAGGCACACAGATCTGTTCAGTTGTCACATCCTCCCAACTTCACTTCGCTTAATTTTTGCATAGATTTTGTTGTGAGTCTATTGAGTTGTCACATCATCCCAACTTCACTTCGCTTAATTTTTGCATAGATTTGGTTGTCAGTCTATTGAGTTGTCACATGCATTTTGTACTACAATCTCTCTCTTCATACTCGGATGATCCTCTGGATGATACTGCCTTGTGTTATTCCATTTCGGACTCTACTTCTTGTGAATGAGGATCAAGCTATTAACAGAGTTGATGTTGCACAACCAACATGCGCTGTCATTCATGAAGAGTATGACTGGGAGCTTGAGCATCAACACTTGGTGAAGGATGACTCCCTTCTATCCGAGCCCCCTCCGTTATTTCCTAACATCTTCAGTGAACCTGCCATCCATGATTTCGCACATGTATCTTCATCTACAGATGCACCCATTGTTGAATACTCGCATGACACCCCGGATGTCAGTCCATCATTTGAAAATAGAGAGGATAAATTATTCATTGAAAATGCACTTGACCTTTCATCTGCCTTTTCTAGAAACACAGAGGGTGAATTTGTCTGCTTCTCATCTACCCCTTTGTTTGATTCATTAGATCATGAGGATGCCGATGAAATCATTGATTTTGTTGATTGTAGCTGTTGTGATCTATTTACTCCCATATTTGATCATGATGATGATTCTATTGCAGTTTATTTTTCAAAGCCACCTGTTTATGATGATCTATCTGACTACGAAGTTGAAACCCCCTAGATTGTCAACGCACTTCAACCTGAGTTGATGGTTATGTTAGACACTCATTGTCCTAAGGTAGGATTCGATTTCAATCAGGAAATTGTTGAAACACCCGAGGCTCCTCATCACTCGTCTGTATGCATTAAAGATCAATCTCACACACAGGTCATGCTTCCTCCACTCGAATTGCATGATCCCATCGCTCATGCATCGGACGAATCTTACATTGCAAGCGCATGTGCACGACGCAAGTTGTCTTTGTTTCTTTCATTTTCTTACATGTCATAGTCAAGAGTATGTGTATGATTGATAGCTGCACGCAATGTTGCACAACACCGTGATAAGTCCATAGGCTACATGTCATGTACTTGCACTTACTTATGTCCTGTGGACACTTTTAAACATGAAGTGTGTTTGTGTTCATTGTTATATCTTTCTTGTTTACTGGTTCACACAACTGGATTTCTCGCGAACCAAGCCTTCACCAACATGGGTCAACCACGGGGTCAACCAATGCATCGGTGGCTGCATTGGAAATATCACTTCACGTGATCAGGCCCATGCACTGTTAGCTTAGGAGTAGGAGCAATGATTGCTTGCATGCCAGTTTTCTTTCTTTCTTTTCATGTTTGTTTGTATGCTTACTTGTTTTCTTACTCACTTTGCTTTCGCATTCACTTCTGCTTTTGCTTTGCTTTATTGTTTGTTTTCTTCTTTTTGTTCGTAGGTTAATTTCACATGAAACCGTGCGTGACTCTTGAAACAAGATAGGTAAAGTACAAGAGGCCTTGTGCAACTATCACTACTTGGTTATCTATCATCCTGCCTCTATGTGAAGAACTCGTTACTTTTGATCCATGATACGTTGATGGTAAACATGTACTGTTCAAAGTGAACCTTGGTGAAAACACAATGCTTGTGCACTAGCTAGTGTTACCTATTCTAGTCAATTGTTTTTGGGTTAACCCTTGGCTACTTAGTCAAGTAGAGTAAGGTGAGGGGGAAAACCTTAACATGCACGTTAGAGGTATATAATAAGCTACTTCTCTGAAGGAACAACCTCTTCCGTTGATCAGGTTCTTAGTATTTAGCTCAAAATTCAAAGTTCTTAGATTGGCTCGAGAATTGTATGGATCCACCTGTCTCGTCAAGATGATCGCAATGCAATTTGTTTAATCGAAAACAAAGTCCAGATGAATGAGAAAAGACCTGCTGTTTGTTTTCCTAAACGGCTAAAAAAATTGCAAATGGGACATAATAATGACATGGAGGTCCAGTTAGCAGTCCAATCAACAAGGGGAATCTTCTTCAGTTTTCGCCCAATGGGGCTATGACAAATGTCACCTCCAGATTCTCCAGTTTGGTTATGTGAAAGAGAAATTTCCTAATTGGCCTCCTAAGGCGAAAATTATATTTTTGTTGTTATATATAATTATAATTTATTATATTAGATAATTTTTTCAATTATATATATATATATATATATATATATATATATATATATATATATATATATATATATATATTATATATAATATATATATATATATAATATATATATATATATATATATAGATATATATATATAATTTCAAACGAAATGGGCGGCAAAATATGTGTGATGGATAGACAGGCGGAGGTGGGTTTTGAACCCATGACCTTCCCCTCCTATTCCAATGTGTTGCCAATAGATCACTGACGACACATTTAAAAGGAGGCCACCACACATTGTTTTATGTTGAAGTTTGTTGTCGACGACGGGGGTGGTGCGAGCGAGCCCCCACCCCGTACGACCATGCGCTAGAACCGGGGGCTAGGGCCAGCGCTAAGCGCGCCCTTAATCTTGCTTAACAGTTAATTAATCACCTTTAAGCCTAATTAAACCATTTATTAAAATGGTAGAATTTATGTCGGAGCCACCAAATCTGGAACCGCCACCAAACTTGGCGGACTTAACTGGAGTCTCTCTAGATTTAGAGAAGGTTTTCTTGGAAAAATTGTTTGAGCCATAACTTACTCCATTTTCGACCAAATTGAGATAAAAAAGAAGTGTTCTTAGCTAATTTGGACCTTCTGAACACATTGGTGTAGGTATCAAGAGCCACAGAGCTTTGTTAGCAACATTTTTTCCACATTGAGCTAATACAGAGGCATAAGCCATGGAAGCTGGACCAAGGACATGTAGCCCAGGAGGGGTGAAATCCTTCATCAAAACACTATGTTAATGTGTCTCTTTGATGGTTTTCTGTACTGTACATATTTCCTGTTCGTTATTCATTTTTGAAGCTATTTTTCTCATGAATGTCTTGTTTAACTTAAGGAAATTTACCTGTTTGTAAGCACCAACAACTAAGGAAACCTCATCACAAAAAGCAAGAAGCAAGCACATGTTTATAAATCTGTTATTGTTATTAGCACAAAAAAACTAATCATACAAAAATAGATCATATGCTCTCAATAAGTCGGGGTCCCTCTTCTGCCTCTGAAATGAATAAGTGCTACACACAATTATGAAAATGAAAAATGGAAAAAAATGAAAAGTGAAAAAATTAAAAATGAAAAATGAATAAGGTGAAAGAAGAGAAAGGCTTCCTGTGTAGAGAGGTGATGCAAGTAATTCCACTAGGGTACTGACCAGGTTCACTAGCAGCAAAGCGATGCTTGTGTTCCTGTGTGACTCTGTTGGGGTACTATTCAGGCCTTCTTGCAGGGGAGCAACACCAGATATGAAACTAAGACACTGACGACTATACTGCTTGTGCACCAATATACCCCTCAACCTCAATTGAAAAAACTGTGTTGCCTTGGCTTGGAATGTGTGTCAATCGACTGAGAGCTTGGCAGATGCTACATATCACAATCAAGAAAGTGTGGAAAGCAAGACAAACTAAGAACTGAACAATACTTCCGGAGGTGTTAGACTTGCTTTTCACGAACAAGGTCCATTCAGAGAGTTGGAGTTCTACCAGTGTGTTGCCAAGTGTTGTAGCGGCTACAACCACCCTCCAAAATTTTTCCTTAGCTTCATTTTGGAGCCTCCCTACAAACCATCCTCAACAGCATGTCTTGCCTTGTCAAGTACACAAGCTTGAGTGATTTTCTAGCAAATTGTCAGCCTGTGTATCATGGGCTGTTGCACCCCCTCTCATAGGTTGTTTCTCCGGACTTAGTCCAGCTGCAGGATGAACGAATCCCTCAAAAAATAGCTCAATTTTGGAGGGGAACCAACCTTGCCTCCAGAAATTGTGCAATTTTGTCTGGTAGCCTGCTGGGCTCCAGAATTGTGCAAGTCTTCCTGGCATCCTTCACTGGAAAAATTGTGCAATTCCTCCCTGTAGGACTGCTCAGCCCATGAATTGCACAATTTTAGGGAGAAGTCAGCTGCTCAGCCCAGAAATTGCACAATCCTTCTAGGTAGTCAGCCCAACTCTCTCCCAGAAATACACAAATTTTCCCCTTAAATAAGCAGGCTGTTGCATGTGCCATTGAGTTGACCGATTCCATACGGAACTGAGAAAACTTGACTTGCATGCATGGGCTGCTTTTTCCCGGAATAGAAAAAGAAACATGCAGAATGTATCCTTAGATTTTAGGGAGCTATTTTTAGTAGCTGGAGGTTACATGTAAAGATCGTTTTAGAATCTTTCCTCCAAGTATCTCTTTTCCTATATTTGTGGCATGCGTGTTATGAGACCCAAACTTATTTATTCGACGCATCAGAGCTCATTTCTTCACATAAATCTTGGAGCTCTGACATCCCATAACACATCCAGGAGTCTTTGACACATCCATCTCATTTATTCACAGGTAAGTCCTCTTAACTTGTCTTTTGCAACATTTTCTGTCGCCTTTTGTGTTTTCACTTGTGTAAGTGTTGGTTGCTTGATTTATGTGAATGCTTGTTGTTGTTTACATGCATACCAACTTGTACTAGGACGATTTCCATTTTTGTTAGCATCTCACTGTTGTTGCATGCATGAAACTATTTTGCATGAACAGTCACTAATTCAGTGAATCGCTTCACCCACATGCATGTTGTTTCATTTTCTGAATCTTTCATTCACTGTTTGCATGCACTATCATCCACTCCTTCTTACACTTAGTACCACCATGCATTCACATTCACATTTGCTTTCAGTTGCTCGTTGGCGGGTCTGGGCATCCTTGACTTGGACTCTGCCTCTCCAAACAACATTGTGTAATCCTGAGAGGGAAGGCTCTGTATTCCTCTCAGAAAATGTGCATTTCTACTCAATGAATGTCCTCTAGTCTTGCATTGTGCAATTCTGAGGGACAGTGACTACTAGCCCAGAAAATTGCGCAACGCAGTCACTGGGCCTACAACCATTTCCAGCTAAAATTACACATTGCGCAATTCCAGCAGCCAGATAACCTCCCCAGATAGCCCAAACTTCCTTTTGCATAGTTCTAGCAGCTAGTTTCCTAGCCTCCTAGGAAAAATTTCTCAATCCTTGCCAGTCAATCCCCAAGTATGTTGCATGTTGTTCCTCAGTTTGCTTTGGTTTTTACTAATAGATTTCTTTCCATGCATGTCACTATGTCTCCAGATCTAGTAGGTTTTCTTCCACCTCTTAGTAGTTCAGGATCAATGGCCTCTAAGAGAGCAGGATTAAAGGACACTGATAGAAGTGCAACTGGAGCAACAATTGAGTGAGTGTTTACAAGTCTACTGATCTATGAAGACACCAAGATTATTGTATACAAGGACATCAAGCTGAAATGGAAAGAGGTCAATGTTGCATTTACAGGCACATTTGTGGAAGACCTCGAAGACCACCAAGTCTATGTGAACATCCACAAGTCTAACTTATACCGAATTTCATGTAGGTATCCCGTGCTCCCATGTGCGGACATGATACATTGCATCGTCTCACACACTGATCCTGAGATGATGACATTGAGAAGTGTCAGCCAGACGAAGATTGCTACCTTTAGGGAACAAGATTACGATGAGATGTATCATATGTTGAAGTTCGTGATCACCATGGAGACACCCTTCAACATACAGCAATAATGCTAATTCTAGAGATATCTTGAATAACTGGGTGAAGGAGCCAACTAAATTTAAGATGACACCCAACCAAGTCTACAAGATGAAGAAATTGTGGAAGTTATATCAATATTTGGTCATATTTTCTTGTCGTCTGTATGGCCAAGAAAGCACAAAAACCTTCCCATAGAGTTGGGTGATCGCGTTGGACCAACTGACCAGAGAAGGAAAAGCATGCAACTGGTCTGGGATGTTGGCTGATCAGTTGAAGGAACAGGTAACAAGGGCTTGACAACCACCCAAATGTATGCAAGCAAAAATCTACATGACCACCTACATCTTGGATGCAATCTGTGCCCATCAGGAGTTCCCGGGCTTGAAGTAGGCATGGACATCAACGGAGGCTGTGAACACTTATTGTAAGATGTTGTCTAAATGCTGCTTCAGAGGAGTTATCACATAGATCTCTAATCATTTTGTCACCTCGGTTTATAAGATGATATTCGAACGAGATCCACCTTACATGTCGAAGGTATCAATGGAGGCACTGATCGACATAGCTGATTGGTATGCCTCACCGTCTGGCACCTTCATATGGATGTACAGTGATGAGAAGCCTCCACATGTTCTACCAAAGTTTTCCTTGGAAAAACTTGTCATGCAAAAAGTAGCATATCACATCTCGACAGGATTATCAGTTAGGTTGCATTAGAAGAAGAAGGCACCTTGGCCCACTCTTTTATTGCAGATTTGGTTCTACGAGATATAGACTTTCAATCATGTAGATGTCAAAGAAAAGGAGATGAATAAATGTCCATTTGACACCTGAAGTTAAAATCTGTATGACCCACATTGTCTTGTGAAATACCACTGCATGAGAATACAGTTTAACTGTATCCACGGGGCATGCCACTGGGTGGAAGAAGACCCATGGAGATATTGTTACAACTCCTCTAGACACAATGAGTCGGTTGACATTGCTATGGAATGGATAATGAAGCAGCATGAAGTAGCATCCGGGAGAGCACCAGAAGTAGCAACAGCGGAGGTAAACATACTAGTGCATGACAAGGGCAAGAGGAAGATTGTCGACAACATAGAGGAAGAGAAAAGCTATAGGTTCCGAGTAGACCCACTTGTGCAAAAAGAAACTTTGACAATATAGGTAAAGAAGCAACAATGTGACAAGATAAATTCACAAAGGTAGAGATAGAAATGGAGAATGGAGGAAACAGAGAAGGAGTTGCATGAGTTGAAGGAGTAACTCTGGAAGGAACAAGAGCTGCACAGATAGGAAAAGGAAGCACAGTAGGAACAGGTACAACAGGGGTTGAAACTTGTATAGATAGATGAAACTACACCTATACAGATAGTAGACTCATGAGAATAGTTGGCATCAGGCAGACAAGGTGAACCATTGTAGGAGTAGGACTTTGCTCAAGAGATGGAGCAAGAACTGGAACAGAGGGATACGAATATGGAGCAATAGGAGTCATAGAAAGACATCGACCTCATGCCTCACCACCAAGAGGTCGACCCACCAGCTTCACCATGTCTAGAAGAGGGGAAATTCCCAAGTGACCAAGGAGACATTGAAATCCTTGGAGACTATCCAGAGGAGGAGATGCACAACATCACATTCAACGAGTCCCAACATAGAGTTGTGAAATCTCGCAAAGTATTGACTTCGGATGATCATACATCTCCTACATAGTTTGAGGAATGTGTGATCATGTCTGACATGCACAAACATCCAACAACATTGGCCAATGCTACTAGAGCATATGACAAAGCCACTAGCTTGAGTGTTCGCTTCCTGATAGTTGAGAATGAGTGAATGGCTAAGGAGCTACAAACGACCAAGCAAGGAGGGGAATTTGTTACAACATCCACCTAAGAAAAAATGAAGAAGGAAATATTGGATGAAGTATTGTCCCTTGACATAGTCATGTGGGCATTGTATTCCAAGTTTGGTACTATGCATAAGGTAGTCGTCCATCTCAACAGTTGGCAGCAACGATGTGCTAGAAGATCATGTATCCTGTCGAACGTGCATGCTGTTGTTGATTACATGAAAACATGGACGATGAGATACAAGGGAGGACCGCTACACTTGCCTAAGATGATGGAGCCCAAAGCGGTTGAGCTGAAGGCATGCATCCAGAGTCAGATCCAGAAGTATGAAGATCTCCCACACCTCATCACTAGTTTATAGGCTTCCCATGCACGTATATTCAAGAGTATGGATGTTGTTGTGCATGCACATGTGATCCCATCTATTGGGACACTCACCCAGGCGAAGACAAAGGCACAGGTTTGACTAGATCTTGACTAATACTTTGATGAGTTGATGCGCATAGCCAGCAACCGAGACTTGTCAATCAGTGCAGACACCATGCACAAGTATGTTGCTAGTCTAGTCCCACTCAAGACAATGATGCGCATGTATCAGATGAGTTGGACAGAGGAGCCCGAGCAGTGTACCCAGATTCTATGGAGGCAAGAGTTTGTTTCTAGAAAGATGTCACCCTAGAGTACATGAACACCATCATAGACTACCAAGCTTGGCATCAGTTTTCTACTGTCGACTACCGCAAGGATGTCAAAGAGTTGGTCTTCCAATAGTTGTCTGAGTCATAGTAATGTCTTACATGGATTTCTCAAGACATTTTGTCTCACATTGGTACATGTGCATTGTAATGTAACGTCTTGTCAAGTGTAAGTTCAAGTGTCGATAGTTGGATGTAACAACCATAGAGTAGATGAAGAGTCATGAGGGTAGATGAACTGTCACAAAGGGGAATGCCAAGGGCCACCCCACCCTTTGCTATATATTGTCCCTTATAGCTCATTGTAGAGGCTTTTTGTCAGCCAAGCTTCCGATAGGAGTATCTTAGAGAAAGCTTAGACAATATTGTAACAAGCCTTGGCTTCTCCACTATGTAGAGCTAGTATATCTCTTTGGAGGAGCAAGTGACAATGATTGTAATGTTCCACTATTGGAACTAGTGGTTGGACATGGATGTATTGTATGATTGAAACTTACACTTATTAATATAACAACGCCAACACATTTCATGCATATGTCGTATTGTATTTCAAATATCTTGTTTAGTCTAAATGATATATGTCTCTGTTTGCTTACATATGCATGTGTAGCTATTTGCTGTATATGTATGTGTGAATCTTTCTGAAATATGTTGTTGGTTTAACCATCACTTTGGATTTCTAGCTTACTTGCCTTCCATGTTGTGATGCATCTTTGCTTGTGTGTTCCCTTCGTAACTTCGTGTTGTCATAGGTTTCCAAGGGGCGCACTCACCTTACCCTTTGTGTGTTTTTACCACTCATGCACCTTCTTTGACTGATTGCATATGTCACACCCTTGCTACCAATAGGGACATCTTACTTGCCTTTATGCAAAACCACGGTCAAGGCGATACCGTATGACCCACTATTGGGACTCCTACACCAAACGATCTGAGGTCTAATTGGGACTTCTTATCGGGGAGATCCCCTGACATGTTGGCGGGTCCAACACCATCAACACCTGTCTGACACAATCTTATTTGGAACACCGTGGAGTCTAACTACATCTCTAATGAATACATGTGTTGCATCACTAGCTAAGAACGTAGATTTCACCAGAATGAAGTGTGAAACCTTTGTTAACCTGTCCACAATGACCATAATGGAATCATGTTGTTTCACTATCTTTGACAAACCTGTGATGAAGTCCGTAGAAATGACTTCCCATTTCCACTATGGAATCACAATCAGTTGTAGCAGTCCACTTGGATGTTTACATTCTTCTTTCACTTGCTGAAAATCGAAACATCTAGCGACAAACTCTGCTACATCCCTCTTGAAATTCAACCAATAGTAAAATATCTTCACCGCTGTGAGTGTATTTTGATAAGCTGGGTGAACTGAATGAGGTTTCACATGAAACTCACTCAAGATCACCTTCTTGAGCTCACTGTTATCTAGCACATATATCCTATCCTTGAACCTAACCAATCCATCTGCTGTAAGACAATAATCCATACCTTGTGCACTTGCACCTGTACCTGTACCTGTACTGCTACCTGTAACTGTACTTCTATCTGTACATGTACCATCACTTGTACTTGTACTTGTACCAGTACTTTGTTGTAACCTGTACACAATATCCATATATTTGACATCCTAGTGACTTGCCCACAAGGTCCTATCTTGTAGATTTGTCCCATAGGATCTCATAGTTTCCAAGTGACTTACCTATACCCATCTGCTGAGAACATCTTCCACCTTGTTCTATTTACATTTGATGTACTTGATCTCGAAATAAAACTTGTTGTTCATGGCCAACCATCTAGCGTGCCTGGTGTTTATATTCGGCTGGTCAAACAAATACCTCAACCCAATGTGATCACTCATAAGTACAAACCTTTTTTCAAGAAGATAGTGTCTCCACATCTTCAATGCATGTATGATTGTTGCTAACTTAAGATCACGTGTCAGATAGTTTTTCTCATGCTTATTTAGTTTCCGGGACTCATAACATACCACGTGTCCATCCCGCATAAAGACTCCACCAAGTACTCTCTTGTAAGCATTTGTGGACAGTACAAACTCTCTATCTGGGTCTGCAGTCTATAGCATTGCTGCATGTGTCAACAAATTCTTAATTTGTTCAAAGTGAGCCTCACGCTCCTCGATCAATTCAAACTTCTTACCTTTCCTTTGCAATGATGTGATAGGATAAGCAATTTGTGAGAAGTTCCTGATGAACCTCATTTAATAGCCTACCAAACCCATGAAAGATCTCACAACATCCACACTATTAGGAGCTTCCCACTCCATGATGGCTCTTATATTTTTTGGATTTACTGCAATGCCCTCCTTAGAGACAACATGCCCTAAATGGTGTACCTCAGTTTGAAAGAAACTACACTTTTTGAGCTTAGCATACAACTAATGCTCTCTCAACAACCTCAACACTTCTAATAAATGTTCAACATGCTCTTCCTCATTTTTAGAATATACCAATATATCATCAATGAAAATAATAACAAACTTATCCAAATATGGATGCAACACACTATTCATCAAGCACATGAATGTAGTTGGAGCATTAATTAAGCCAAATGGAACAACAAAAAACTCATAATGCCCATACCTAGTCCAGAAAGCGGTCTTGTAAATGTCCTCCTCTTTGATGCATACCTGATGGTATCTGGATCTCAAGTCGATCTTCAAGAACACTACTGCTCCCTTCAGTTGATGAAACAAGTTATCAATCCTTGACAAAGGGTACCTGTTCTTGATAGTCACTTTGTTCAACTGCATGTAATCAATGCATAATATGAGTGTTCCATCTTTCTTCTTTACGAACAATATTGGTGTGCCCATGGTGACACACTTGGCCTAATATATCCCTTGTTTAACATTTGCTTCAACTGCAACTTTAACTCAACCAGCTTGGGTGTGCTCATCTTGTAAGGTGATTTTGATGTTGGAGCTACCCCTGGCACTAACTCAATAGAAAAGTCTACCTCCCTGTGAGGTGGAAATTTTGTAATGTCCTCAAGAAATACATCCTTGAACTACTGTAAAACTGGGTACCTTCTCAACACATCTATATCCTCAACTTCCTTACCCTTATCACTAGAAATGTGTACTGCGAATAGCTTACACCCTTTCCTATAACTATGCTTTTCTTGCATAGTTGTCACCATCCTAACTAATGTAGCTTTCTTCTTACCCTATAAGACTTTTCGTTCTCCATTGTCAACAACACACTCAATGGATTTATCATAACAATCTACTTTGGTTCTATGAAGATACAACCAATCCATACCAACAACATACTATATGAACCAAATGGTAATACATTCAAATGTGCTGCGGTAGGCATACCATTAAAATCAAATGCACAAGCTCTTACCCAATGATGAACTCGTTTCTTTGTACCTGTAGCCAACTATACTAACCAAGACTCTGCATGAAATTCCTTACTCAAACCACACTTATCCACCAAGTCTGGACTAACATATCTATAATTAGATCGAGGGTCAATCAAAATAGAAATAACTTGATCACAAAGCTTACCATCCATCTTAATGATAGATGCTTGACGATCTGCCTGTTTGTTATCCAAGGCTACGTAGATACGTGGAATACTTTGACCAACATCCCCAATAGTTTGTGCCTCTTTCGAATTGTATATCTGAGGTCTACCACCCTGATTCTACAGGAAATCTCTCTTGCAATGATCATTGCCGCAAATCCAACACTCTATAATCTTCCAACCTATCTCCTTGTTCTGTTCTCCTGATCAGAATCCTTGTCCTCTACATGATGCATTGAAATTCTTGGGTTGTGCGACATTCTCCTTGTTACTTATATCCCAAGGCTTTCTCTCTTTCTATCCCATTTGCCTTTGTTCTTTGCATTACCTCTCTAGTCTAGCTTAGTCTTGGTTCTGCACTTCGATTGTTCATAGCAATGCCCTAGCTTCCAAATTGCCTCCTTCAATTATCTAGGCTCATTGAACTCAATTATATCTTTAAATGCAACTAATAACCCACTACTTAACCTCTAAATCTTGGCCTTTTCCTCTGTGATATAAGGAACATACCTCAGTAAATCCGAGAACCTGCTAGTTTACTCATCATTTGTCATGGATCCCATCTTTAGCTCATAAAATTCCTTCACCCTATCATCAAAGTATCTTTCCAACAAATAATTCTTCTTGAATAGTTACTTAAACTAACTCCAACACAAATATTCGCCATTTATACCTCTGATATTCTTCACGTCTTCCCACCATATGTCTGCTTTACCTTTGAGACTAAATGTAGCCACTCTAGCTTTCATGTTCTATGAATAGTCATGCAACCTGAAGAATTTATGAATGCCAAGCAACCATGCCTCTGCATCCTATGGTTTCTTCATCTCTTAATAAAATGTTGGTGGCTTTTCTTTCTTAAATTCATCTAACAAGTATCCCCTATCACTCCTCCTGTAAGGATGATACCAATGATGATCATGGTTCTTATGCGAATTGGAACTAGAATCATACTTGTGTCTATCCCTTCTCCTATCTAGAGTGTCCAACCATCTTCCATCTTTGATTGTGTCATCTCTATCTAATTTGTTCCCACCATGCGATCTACTACCATATGCCCCATTAGTTATATCCTCTTGCTCATGATTGATCTGAAGTGGTCCTTGTTGCTGAAAATTTGACAAGCTCTAAAGTATGACTGTATTTACCTTTTCTAACTTTTCTTGTGCCTATATGGTTCTATCATTATCTACCTTACAACTCCTTATTTCTTCCTTTAAGCTTCTCAGTGTAACTACAAAATTAGAAGGATTCCCAACACCATATTTCTCTTTGGATTCATAGGGAGAGTCTTTGTAGTCAACCATCTTGCTAGCCATTTGATATTTCTTCTTGCAAGGTATATCTTGTCAGCTAAACCAAATCAAAATAAACCAACATACCTTAGTATAACTCGGGGAGGATACCTTGTCTGCAAGATCAACAAATCAATTTGATACATGTATAACATAATCATGCCAATATATAGAAGCATAAAACATAAGCATATGACCATGCATGCATCATTCTAGCTAGGGTCCAGTCATCAATGCATGACCTCAACAACACCACACACCACAACCTTATGCATGACAAGCACCATCATTACGTCACCATACACTTGACCACATGCAAACATGAACATGCATAACCATCCACACATATGCATAAACACATATTATCAAGCGTGAATGAACAATTCTTGAAATAAAACCTACAAAAATGATACATCTAAGCATACAAGAATGTAACCAAGAATACTACAATGATACATGTAAGTGGCATAAATCGACATGTAACTAGTTATACACTCACAATGATGCATTCCATAATAACACCTCAAATTTCAAATGACGACATCACTACAACCATGAACAACATCATGCAAATGCAACAAGCACATGGAATGAAAATGTGAGAGACACACATCTAGCTTGAGGGGTGAACCATGCTCTAATACGACTTTGTAACACCCTCCTCCCACATCTACCCAAGAAACTGGCCAACCAGGGTAAACATGTGACGAGAGTCCACTATGATATGATTCAACCTCCTAAGTCACGTTATGGAAGTTGAATTGATGAAAATACCATACAAACATTAATCATCAACTACCGGACCCTCAGGAATGAATCCAATACTTTAGACAACTTGCCTTGGGGTCCCACTGAGCTTTTAGACAATTTAAGGTTCATTCACTCCCATGCTATAGGCATGAGTGCGACCAACAACCCAAAGTCGCTCTCACAGGCTTGCCTACCAACAACAAGAGACCAAAACTGTCAGTGCTATGCCAACAACTCCGAGATTTGAGCCATTTTTTAGGCCCAGAGCCCAAGTCACTGTCAGAATTAAACCATCTCTTCAGATCAGTAAAATAACATGGAAACGATAGTACTAAAGAAAATACTTATTAAAGACCTTGACTGGAACCCTACTAGCCATGATAGGCATTTCGTCAAACATATTGCAAATGTGTAATCTATAGGTGCAATTAACAGTTCTGAGCATAGGGGTCTCATACTTAGCTGAGAATTGTTAAGAACCATTGATGCCTCAACACATCAACTGCCATTCCATCCATTAGGTCATAGATACATTGATCATTCAATTACAAGTAAAAACATGATGAGAGCCACACATGGCTGTTGTCATAAAACACATACATAACCAACATAATAGCAACATAAATACTCATGAAAGTACAACCATATAGACCAAATACAATCCATCAAAATGCTCAAAGAAATACAAGGAGAAATAACCTTTCATTAATGATGCAAAATCCAAACCTGGGGTGGGACTTCCACGTTCCACCTAACCGTAGAATGGCTGAGCCAAATCTCTCTTCAACCATTCACCCCCGTGCCATATTCCAAGCATGAATGTGGTATCTCATAGAGCACATCAATCAAAACCTAAATAAACCATATCGCTACTATACAAACTCACATTTTTTGAGATTTTATAGTAGATAATGTTTCTTCAAAGTATCTAGAACTTGCATCAAGTGTGAGATGCTCTCCTCCCATGTGGCATGGTAAATCAATATATCATCCAAATATAAAATAATGAATGAATATATATAAGGAAACAATACATCATTTGTTAATCTCATAAGCATATTTGGTGCATTGCATAGACCAAATGGCATGACTTGTACAAACCTTGTTTGGTTTTGAAGGTGGTTTGCCAGGTTTCCTTTTGTTTGACTTGAACCTAGTGATACCTTGATTTTAAATCTGGTTTAGTGAAATATTTCACTTGTTACAACTAATACAACATATCATGAATCTTAGGTAGGGGGTACCTATTCATGAGTGTAATATTGTTTAATGCTCTGTAATCAATTCATAGTCACCAAGTCCAATCCTTGTTTGACACAATTATGATGGGTTACACACAAGGTGAGGTACTTGGTCAAATCATACCCTCCTCTAGTAGATATTGCAATTTCTCCTTCACTTCGTTTTCTTGCAACATAGACTATCTATATATCCCAATATTTAGCTGTGGGAAGTTTGAAAATAATTCAATTTCATGCTTCACTTCCCCTTGGGTAATAGCCCTTTAGGCTCCTAGAAAACTCCACTGTATTCTTATACTAACCTTTCTAGTTGTCCCAAGGGAACCACTCAATTCGTGATTGGAGTGATGTGAAATCACGCAAACCAAGAGATCTAAGGTTCAATCTCATAGTCATGACCCATTCTATGAAGAGGAGGATAGGTCATAGACCCACAAAGGTATAGTGGTAGTGACCATAATCGACCTCGTGTCACACGAGTACAAGACTAACCTAATTGTTGATTCCTCTGGGTTACAAAAAAAAACATTTTCAGTTGTTGTTTATGTTCTTTAATTCATCCCTAAAATAATTCCTTTAAGCTTATTGACTCCTCACTAGAAATATTTTATCTTAAAATTAGTAAAATATATTTCTTGCTAGAACTAATTAATTTCTTAGCTTGGTTGACACCTACTAGTGAAATCTTAGATTTTCCTTTCTATATGTTGATGATGAATGATTTCCTATCCTTAATAAGGAGGTCTTGGTTGACTCTCTCGATAATGATTGCATCTCACATATACATGTAGGAACTCCCAAACACAACTCCACATACATCAAGTGTAACTATATCAAATTCTACTTGATTAATAAAATCAACACTGATATAAATTTTATCCTACTATGTTTTGTTATCTAAATTTTTGCATCCTTATATACCCATCCCAATGGATATAAGGTAAAATGATATCAGACCTCCAATCCAAGTTAGTTGACCAAATCTAATGCTATGAGATTATCTTGTGAACTTGAGTCAAATAGGGCGTCGATCTTGGTCTTCTTGACCTATATGTTAATGTAGAAGAGCTTGGTCTGTTGGACACAGATTGTCATTGATGTCAGTATGGCAATATTTGAGGAGCAAGAGGAGCCAAGAGGAGCATATGGAGCCAAGAGGAGTAGACAAAGCCACCAAAGGAACTAATGGAGCATAGATCAGACAGAGCCACCAGAGGAGCTAATAGAGCATGCAGCATAGACGGAGCCTACCAGAGGAGTATAACAATGGAGCAATATATATACAAGGTTAAAGGAGTGGACATATATACGCGATCGGAGAGCATATCGGAGCGCAAACATATATATATGCATGTATTTAATAGCCATCGGAAGCCATATATGCCACAAATAACACTACAGGAGCAAGAATGTCAAAGAACGCACTATTAGGGAGTAATATAGTGTATATGCAGGTTGATTACACTATCAAGAGCTATCGGCGGCCAAAAACCCATATATGTATTCTTTTAAAACTATCGACAGACACAAACCATATATATATATATATATATATATATATATATATATATAAATATATATATTATATATATATATATGCATTTGCACTATCGGCGACATAAACATACATACATAGGCAAATACACTATCGGAGGTAGAAAGCGGACTTGAAACTTTATACACGGGAGTGTTGAGTTGTATCAGGTTCGGGACATTGCATTGCTATGAGTGGTCTGCGTTAACATCGAGCCCTAAACCCTTGCGACTTGCGGTTGTCGATGTATATTGCATCGACGCTTCAGGAGTGGAGTTACAATGTGTCAAGCGGTCCATTGTGATCGCTGATAGCGATTAGTGTTGTCGCATCAGAACTCTGCCAAGGGAAACTCCCGATTGCAATAAATATAAACGTGGACCCGCCACATATTACAATATGTGTTAATTTATCATCACATTTGTCACATATCGCATATATTATGAATCCTTGCCACACTAAAGTGCTGATTGCGATTTGACTATGGATCTGATATAGTTTAGATGCAGGTGTAATATTTCCTGAATTCCGCCTTTTAGTCTTTTTGACTGTTTTTTCTCATATTCTCTCTGTAATTAAATATTTGGCTTGCGCGGGTTGTTTTATGCCGAAAGGCTTACAATAGTTCTTTCGATGGTTCAGAAGGCTGAACGTCAGTTAAATGGGGTGAATCATGGCGATAGTGATTGCGATTGGGACATGACATCTCCGTTAAACAAAACAAAACCCTATGTATGTCCATAATGATTGGAAAAATGAACGTTGTTACGACGTAACATGTAACAATGATTTATCTATGTTTTCCTTTGGACCTCTCTTATGAATTTACGTGTCCATGGAGTATCAGTGAACTCGAATAGCTCAGAGGAAGCCACAATGATTGCGGAGGGAAGACGAAGGATCAAGCGAGGTAGAGGAATCTACAACAACCAAGGAGGAAGCCAAAAAGGCGATGGAAAGTGGAAACGAATAGTCAGAGGCGTCTGAAATACATAAAACAGGAAAAAAAGGTGAAGTGTTGTTGATGAATGCATAATTTGTAAGAGAGGAAGCCGAAGAATAGGCAAGAGGCAGGAGAGACCAGAGAAGCAGGAGAACTGGAGAAAGGTAGAAGCTTAGCAAGGTTGGGTGCAGAAAACTGCAGTAAAACAGTTGATACCAGGTTTGGGTTGGAGCCTCTGAACTAAACAACATTGAAATCCTTGGGAGTTGGTGCTCCTAAGTGCAGAAATATTACAAGACAAAGTTGGTGCTCTGGAGGTTGGAGCCTCATTGAAGTCCAAGTTGGAGCTTGGCAACTAATTGCATCCAGTTATATATAATATATATAATATATATATATATATATATATTATATATATAATATATATATATATATATATATATATATATATATATATAATTATATATATATATATATATATATATATATATATATATATATATATTATTTATTTCATTGCACTATTTTGTGTTAATAAAAGCATTAATTCCAGCTATCTATTTCTGTGCTTCATATATATATATATATATATATATATATATATATATATATATATATATATATATATATATATATAATATATATATGCTTTTGGTAAGAACAAGAACAACAAAAAAAAGAAATACTGATTCACCCCCCCCTCAGTATTTCCAACAGTTGGTATCAGAGCAGGCATCTTCATACTAGCCTAATAGCTTGAAGAAGGATCCACAACCATGATGAGAAATAACGAAGCATCAGGAAGACCTCCTCTGTTCGATGGCACTAACTTTGGTTTCTGAAAAAAAAGAATGACCTACTACTTAATGTCCCTTGGACCTGAAGTCTGGCATTTTGTTGAAAATGAGTACCATATGCCTACCACTCTTCCAACAGATCAAGATGAGAGGAAAGCCTACATTGCAAATGCAAAGGCCTTGAACTCCATCACTAGTGGAATCACTGATTCCTAGTTTACAAAAGTCATGAACTGTAACTCTGCCAAAGAAATGTGGGATAAGCTAGTTGGCTTATACGATGGAGACTCAAAATTAAAGAAGGCAAAGGTTCAAACTCACAGAAGACAATTTGAAAGTCTGAGGAGGGAAGATGAAGAAGATATTGCGGCATACCTCCTCTCAGTAGCTGAAGTGGTCAACTCCCTTAAAGGATTGGACAAAAAAATTGAAGAAAGTACCATTGTTCAAAAGGTATTAAGATCTCTTCCAGAAAGATTTGACTCCAAAATAAGTGCCATAGAAGAAGCAAAGGATCTAGATACCCTTAAGATGGATGAAATCCATGGAATCCTCACTGCCTATGAGATGAGGAAAGGTGGCCCAAGCTCCAAAGATGCAGCATTCAAGGCTTCAAAGTCAAAGAAGGGGAAAGAAAGGAATGACTGTAGTGATGAGTCCGATGTGGAATCTGAATTGGCTCAATTTGTACGAAAGCTAAAGAGAGGATCTAAGCTTAAAGGTAAGTACCCTCTTATCTATTTTAAGTGTGTAAAAATAGGTCATTATGTAGCAAAATGTCCTCATAAACATGATAGTGACGATGAAGGAAATTCTAAAATAATGGAACACAAAAAGAAAGGGTTCAATAAGAAGAACTTCTTCTCTAAGCAAGATGAGTTTGATGAGGATGAGTTTATGGTCATCAAAAAGAAATTAGATGAGGAAAGTGACCATGATGAAAGCCAAGAAAAATTATTCATGGCATTCACAAATGATGATGACTCAGGGCTGGAAGGAAATGTAGATGAACTGTTAATAAGTGCCATTGAAGAAAATGAGAAACTAAAAAATAAAATCATTTCTCTCAAAGTGGAAAATGAGGAAACAAGAAGGAGAGAAGATCTCTTGGAAGCAAAGCTAAAAGAAAAAGAAGAGACTTGCAAAGAACATGAATCTGAAATAGTGTCTTTGAGAAAGGAGTTGGAGCAAATTAAAAAGGGCTGTAAAAGCTCTCAAATACTTGATACTATTCTAAAAAGTCAAAAACCTCAACATGAAAAGTCTGGAATAGGTTTCAAAGGAGAATCCTCAAGCACTAAGAATAGTGCAAAAAGCTATGCAGATGCACTTTCCTGCAATCCAAAAGAGGAAAAAGTATGTTGTCAAAAGCGCATCCCAGATCCAAAGAATGAAGAGAGAATTAATCCAAAGAAGAATGTGGAGTCAAATCATGGATACTACAGCAAATCCAAACCTGTACTCCACCAAGGGTCCATCACAAATCCAAAGAATGAGGAAGGAGTAATTCCCAGGAAGGAAATTGACTCAAACCGTGGCTACTTCAACAGGTACAAAACCATCTTTCTTGGACACTGTTTTCATTGTAAAAGCTTTGGTCATCAAGCCAGACATTGCATGGCTCGCAGAAGTGAAATGCCAAAGGTAAAGGACCGAAGAATCAATTCATATGCCCCCAAAAGGCAGGGACAAATTAAAAACTTCAATTCATTTGATCCCTAGACCAAATTTGATCCGATTTTCTCATTCTGCTACAATAATGGACACTATGAACAAAACTACCCACTCAAAGGAAGAAAGACAAGTAGTAAGAATTCCAACATGGATAAATACGACCTGGCTCTATATGCTCAAAATATTGGAAATCATTGGTTTGTGGATAGTGGGTGCTCCAGAAACATGACAGGAGATAAAAGGAAGTTTGTCTCACTGAGAGAAAAGGAAGGGAATGTGTCTTTTGGAAGTGGATCTAGCAGAATTGTGGGAAAAGGAACTATTACTTTGATCAATGGAAAAGGAAAAGCTCAAGATGCTTTTCTAGTAGACGGGCTCAAACACAATCTCCTGGGTGTCAGCCAAATCTGTGATCAAGGACATAAGGGTGTCTTCAGCACCAAAGACTGTGAAATAAGGAACTCTTCCTCAGGGTAACGTGTGGCGAAAGGGGTTAGAACACCATACAACATTTACATTCTTAACAAGATTCAAGAATATAAATGCTACCTGAGTCAGACAGATGAAAGTTGGCTGTGGCACAAGCGACTTGGACATACAAGCTTCGAAAATCTGATCAATATCAACAAGATTAGTGCTCTACGAGACATCCCGAGGCTGTTCAAACCAAATCAAGGAGTATGTGGTCCATGTCAGCATGGAAAGAAAACCAGAACTAGCCACAAGATAAAGGAGCTCTCTACAGCAAATCCCTTGGAGACCATCCATGCTGATTTGTGTGTTATTTGTTGATGACTATACTAGAATGATGTGGATATATTTTATAAAGTATAAATATGAAACTTTTGAGTGTTTTAAGAATCTAAAAGCCCTTGTAGAAAATGAAAAATATTCAAAAATTAAGTGCCTCAGAATTCTCTGCTGCCAGAACACCTCAGCAAAATGGGGTAGTTGAAAGAAGAAACCGAACAGTCCAAGAAATGGCAAGAACAATCTTATTAGCAACAAACTTGCAACCAAAATTCTGGAGAGAAGCAGTAGGGACAATTGTCTATACATTGAATCAAACTCAATTAAGACCAAACTGTGAAAAACATTCTTATGAGTTATGGAAAGGAAGACCTACTTCAGTGAAGTACTTCAAGATATTTGGAAGCAAGTGCTTCATAAAAATCAATGATGGCTCACCAGAAAAGTTTGATTCTCGGGTTGATGAAGGGATATTTCTTGGATACTCTATAGGGAGCAAGGCTTACAAGTGCTACAATTTTCAACTGAAGAAAATAGTGGAAAGCATTGATGTAAAGATTGATGAAGACCTTCCAGAAAAAGAAATTGAAGAACATGAATATGATTTTCTCATTGAAGAAGAAGAACCTAAAGAAGAAGAACCTGAAGAAGAAGAAATAGATGAGGAAGAAGAAGAGGAGGAGAAAAAAGCACCTCATACACCTTCAAAGATGAAGTTTATCTAGAAATATCATCCAGAAGAGCAGATTATTGGAAATAGAGATGAAGGGATGCAAACTCGAAGAAGGATGACCATTACACCAAAGAGAAACGTTATTGCTCTTCTATCTACGATAGAACCAGAAACATTTGCAGAAGCAAGTAAGGATCCTCATTGGGTAAAAGCCATGGAAGAAGAAATGTCCCAAATTGAGAAGAATGAGACATGGGAGCTGGTACCTTGTCTAAAGGACAAAAACATAATAGGAACCAAATGGGTGTTCAAAAATAAAATGAATGAAGAAGGACAGGCTATCAGAAACAAGGAAAGGCTTGTCTACAAAGGCTATTCACAAATTGAAGGAATTGACTTTGAAGAGACATTTGCACTAGTAACTCATATGGAAGCCATCAAGATGTTCTTTTCATTTGTTGGCTCAAGAGGATTCAAAACCTATCAAATGGACATGAAATCAACATTCCTAAATGGGGAACTCAAGGAAGAAGTCTACATGGAGTAACCAGAAGGGTTTGATCTGGCAGAAGGAAAGGACTTAGCTTGTAAGTTGAAACAGGCTTTATATGGGTTGAAACAAGCTCCTAGAGCTTGGTATGAAAGATTGGATCACTATCTACAACAACAAGGCTTCAAAAAGGGAGTGGCTAGAAGTAATCTATACATAAAGAAAGATGAAGGTAAGTTACTAGTTACTCTTGTTTATGTCGATGATCTGATTTTTGCTAGAAATAATGATGAAATGAGCCATGAATTTTCTAAAAACATGCCAAAAGAGTTTGAGATGTCAATGACAGGAGATCTGTCTCACTTCCTTGGACTTCAAGTATCTCAAACCATAGCAGGATTATGTATATCTCAAACCAAATATCTAAAAGACATTCTCAAAAAATATGGAATGGAGGATTGTGCACCCATGAGCACACGTATGACCACAAATTGCAAATTGAGCAAAGATGATGACTCCCCTCCAGTAGATGCAACTCATTACAGATCAATAATTGGAGCCATTCTACACTTAACAACTACAAGACCAGACATAATGAAGGTAGTAGGAATGGTGGGAAGATTTCAATTTGCTCCCAAGCAATCCCATTTATTAGCTGTAAAAGGAATTCTCAAATATCTGAAAGGAACTCCTGATTTCAGTCTTTGGTACCCAAAGAGGTCAACACTGACTGTAACTACATACCTCGATGTTGATTGGGTTGGAAGTATAGATGATTGGAAAAGTACTAGTGGAAATGCGTTCTTTCTAGGAGATTGTTTAGTATCCTGGCTTAGCAAAAAAAATCATCAATATCATTATCCACAGTCGAAGTTGAGTATATTGCTGCAGTAGATTGTTGTACTCAAATACTATGGATGAAGGAAGCTCTAAAATATGTCAACATATGTACAAATCAACTAATTAGCATCTATTGTGACAACACAAGTGCTATCAGTCTCAACAAAATTCCAGTGATGCACTTAAGGACCAAACACATACCAATAAAGTATCATTTCCTCGGTGAGCAAGTAGCTGAACAAAACATCATCTTGGAATATATCAGTACTAAGGAGTAGATAGCTAATATTTTCACAAAACCTCTTCCTCGAGAAGCATTCAAACATCTGCGTCAAAAGATGGGGGTTATCTCTTTATCATCACTCAAGTTCATTCATAAAGATGTAGTAGGACGGGGGGAGCAGTTTGACAGGGGGAGTCCGTATGCATTCCTTGGCCATTGATGTCAAAGGGGGAGAGCAGAAGAATATTTCCATCAATAACAAAGGGGGAGATTGTTGGACATAGATTGTCATTGATGTGAATATGGCAATATTCGAGGAGCAAGAGGAGCCAAGAGGAGCAGATAGAGCCAAAAGGAGCAGACAAAGCCACCAGAGGAACTAATAGAGCGCAGAGTAGACAGAGCCACCAGAGGAGCTAACAGAGCATGGAGCATAAACAAAACCTACTGGAGGAGTATAACAACAGAGCAATATTTATAGAGGGTTAACGGATTGGAGCTATACACGCCATCAGAGAGCATATCAGAGCGCAGACATATATATGCATGCATTTAACAGCCATCGGAAGCCATATATGCCACACATAACACTACGGGAGCAAGAATGTCAAAGAACACACTATCAGGGAGTAATATAGTGTATATGCAGGCTGATTACACTATCGGGAGCTATCGGCGGCCAAAAACCCATATATGTATGCTTTAACACTATCGACGAAAACAAACCATATAATATATATATATTATATAATATATATATATATATATATATATATATATATATATATATATATATATATATATATATATATATATGCATTTGCAATATCAGTGGCATAAACATACATACATAGGCAAATACACTATCGGAGGCGGAAAGCGGACCTGAAACATTATACATGGGAGTGTTGAGTTGTATCGGGTTTGGCACATCGCATCGCTATGAGTGGTCTGCATTAACGTCGAGCCCTAAACCCTTGTGACTTGCAATTGCCGATGTATATCGCATCGGCACTTCGAGAGTAGAGTTACAATGTGTCAAGTAGTCCATTGTGATCACTGATAGCGATTAGTGATGTCGCATTAGACCTCCACCAAGGGAAATTCCCGATTGCGATACATATACATGCGGACCCATCGCACATTGAAATATGTGTTAATCTATCATCGCATCTGTCACATATCGCATATATTATGAAGCCTTGCCACACTAAAGGGACATGAAATCAACATTCCTAAATGGGGAACTCAAGGAAGAAGTCTACATGGAGCAACCATAAGGGTTTGATCTGGCAGAAGGAAAGGACTTAGCTTGTAAGTTGAAACAGGCTTTATATGGGTTGAAACAAGCTCCTAGAGCTTGGTATGAAAGATTGGATCACTATCTACAACAACAAGGCTTCAAAAAGGGAGTGGCTAGAAGTAATCTATACATAAAGAAAGATGAAGGTAAATTACTAGTTACTCTTGTTTATGTCGATGATCTGATTTTTGCTAGAAATAATGATGAAATGAGCCATGAATTTTCTAAAAACATGTCAAAAGAGTTTGAGATGTCAATGATAGGAGATCTGTCTCACTTCCTTGGACTTCAAGTATCTCAAACCATAGCAGGATTATGTATATCTCAAACCAAATATCTAAAAGACATTCTCAAAAAATATGGAATGGAGGATTGTGCACCCATGAGCACACCTATGACCACAAATTGCAAATTGAGCAAAGATGATGACTCCCCTCCAGTAGATGCAACTCATTACAGGTCAATAATTGGAGCCATTCTATACTTAGCAGCTACAAGACCAGACATAATGAAGGTAGTAGGAATGGTGGGAAGATTTCAATCTGCTCCCAAGAAATCCCATTTATTAGCTGTAAAAGGAATTCTCAAATATCTGAAAGGAACTCCTGATTTTAGTCTTTGGTACCCAAAGAGGTCAACATTGACTGTAACTACATACCTCGATGCTGATTGGGTTGGAAGTATAGATGATTGGAAAATTACTAGTGGAAATGCGTTCTTTCTAGGAGATTGTTTAGTATCCTGGCTTAGCAAAAAAAATCATCAATATCATTATCCACAGTCGAAGCTGAGTATATTGCTGCAGTAGATTGTTGTACTCAAATACTATGGATGAAGGAAGCTCTAAAATATGTCAACATATGTACAAATCAACTAATTAGCATCTATTGTGACAACACAAGTGCTATCAGTCTGAACAAAAATCCAGTGATGCACTTAAGGACCAAACACATACCAATAATGTATCATTTCCTCGGTGAGCAAGTAGCTAAACAAAACATCATCTTGGAATATATCAGTACTAAGGAGTAGATAGCTAATATTTTCACAAAACCTCTTCCTCGAGAAGCATTCAAACATCTGCGTCAAAAGATGGGGGTTATCTCTTTATCATCATCACTAAGCTTGGTGATTGTTTTTTTAGTTTTTAAGTTATATTTCATTTTATTTGCAATTTTATTTATTGGTGGTATAGTAAGAGCCACCCCACTCACTAATAATTTGTAGGAAGATGTAGAAAGAAAAGGAACATTTGTGAAGAAGGAGAACAAACAAAGTTTTGAGAGCTAAACTTTTTAGTTAGAGATCAAATCCTTTCATTTTGTCTTTAAAAATTTCAAATTCCAGATTAATAAAAGAGTTTCAATATTGTGGAGTATGCTCTCTTCTTGTGCTCTTTGTGACCTGGAAGATCAGAAAAGAAAATTGAATAATGTTAGTTTTAAAATTTTGCAATTAAAATTGGATAAGAGATCTAAATTCATACTAAAGAGTATAATTATAGGTTTCTACAAAGCTCAAAGATCAAAATTGATGTCTCCAATGGATCCAACACTATTGAAAAACTCTGTTTTGACTCTTTTTGCACCTCATTTGGCCAAAAATTGAGTAAATAACACTATTTCAAGTTTTTTCCCAGTTATGATGTTAATAATCCTACAATTCAAACTAAACCTGGCCTATGAGCCCCGAACGCGGAAACTACACACAAACCTGGCCTATATTCCTGATCCCTGGTCAAATTTCTAGGATGGTTAAAATATGAATTTAGCCCCCTATTCCAAATATCATGGTCACGTGGTGTCATACGACCATGTTAGGTGTCGAAGATCATGCATCGAGGGTTAACAAATTTCTTCCCTTTCCTCTATCAGTGTGGTCAAATGGAGGGTCATATGACTTGAGGCTATCCCCTACTCCTTCTACCACACCCATGATTACATGACGCTAGCTTTAATCACATGGAACCATGGTTGTGGCCCGAGCTAAGGCCTAGACCTAGGCCCCCGCCTGTGGTTGTATGGTGCCATAGTGGTTAAGGGCTAGGGATAAGTTTGATTCGTCCCACAATGGTGCGTATGTTAAAAGTTAAATAGGCATTCATAATGGTTGTTAACAAGGACCAATGTATAGGCATATTGATAAACAGTGTTGTTGCTACACATGAGGTCTCAGATTTGATTCATATGGAGGTTGTTCTACCTATCACAAATTTTGGTCCACCACGAGGAGGCCACATGACAACCATTGGTTGGCCCATGTGGCACTCCCTCATTGGGCCACCATAAAAAAACATAACCAATGAAAAACAACCATGTGTCAATTAACCAGTCAAAAAGTGCCAAGTGTCAACCATCCATTGGCCAATGAAGGTCTAGTCAAACTTGCCAAGTCATGACCCAATCAGCCTACGAACTACTGACTAGGCATTCCTGCAACTCAAAATTCATTTTTTTTAGTGTTTTCCTAAAATGAATAGAATAAGATTATGAGTGCATACGAAGTCAGATTTTAGTGAAACAAATTGAGTTGGATTCAAGGCAACGATATCTACGATTTGGTGTTGGTTTCAACATTATCCGAGCATTTTGAAATTTGAGCATTTTCTTGATTCACGAGATCATGGATAAGGGTGGATTACTAGAGAAAAGGAAAAACATGGTCAAATGATTCAACCTTCATAAAAACATACAAATATTAAAAACCCAACTGTGATAATTGACAAACCACCATCTGAATCTAATTGCAATGTGAAAAATGACAAGGCAATGCAATGATCCAGAGTTTTGGTAGCTGCAGAATCGACACAATTCATTAGCTTAGCTTATGCAATTTTGATTTATGGTCTTAAGTGTGTGGAGAAGAGGTATAAAGCTCAAAATTGGTTAAAAACTCAATCAAGAAGTCACCAACAAAAAATAACAGGTGATCCATGGCATTGCTTTCCAATCAAGTAAAAGTGCATTTAATTTTTCGTCATTGAATTTATTTTATTAGTACTATTTCTAAGTTTTATTTTTATTTTTTTATATATAAGATGAAAAGAGACTAAATCTTGTATCTTTCTCCCTCTCCCTCTCCCTCTCTCTCTCTTGATAGTCTTACATTTTATTGCAGAAAAGTGCTAAGTTTTTGTAGGTTACAGGACGACGAAAGAAGATCACTACATGCACGAGTGCCTTTTAAAGGCCAAGTTTCTTTCAGAAGAGCATGATCATTCCTTGTCAAATCAGATCCATTACACCATTGCTACTAAAGAGATACCAATTTTACCATTGTTACTCATTCTAAGCCTACAGTTGATCCATAAATTTCCATCTTCCTACTACAAAAATCCATTTCCCTTTGCAATCCTCATACTTTCTTGCCTCATTTTCACTCGCCCTTACCCCAAAAATAACATCATTCAACTCCCTTACAAAGTTCAGTCACCCCATTTTCCTTTTCCTTTCTATCAAATAAACCTTGCTTCAATGCAAATTTTCCATCTATAGTCCTTCAAATTATTATTTTATATGTGTGTTAGATGATGGAGGATTCATTAAGGCCTCCCTTCTAACAAGTCTTGACCCATTGACTCTGACACATTATTTGGGATCAAGACTATAGATCTTTCAAGTACCTTGAGGCTTGCATGCCTTAATGGCAAGTTCTCTCACCAATACAAAATGGGAATACATCAATGTCCCATGTTTGTGATATCTTCTAAGCGACTTGACTAGGACACATCTATTTGTACTAAGTAAGATGTACATAGTCATCTTTACTATCATTAACATCAATGGTGAGTAGTCTCATGTTGGTTAATGGCATTCATTAATGGCTAGTAATCCAAAAATTTATTTTCTATGTTCGACATCGACACATCTATTCACATAGACAAGAATTATGCCACTGAGTGGGAACAAATGAAGAATATATGATTTCAGTAGCTTGTAGTGTAGAAAATCATGTAGATTCACAAGCTCATGCAATTTACTAAAGCACAGGACAAGAATCTATTTCTACTTTCAACCAAAAGAAGCCAATAGATCGATGAAAACTATATGAACAAGAAGAAGATAAATTAATGGCATATATTATCTCTATTGCATATATTAGAAAAATGATTGAATGTACAAAGCTTTTTCTCACTAGAACAATTCCGCACAAGTATGATCAACTCTCTCAGCTCACAAGCTAGCTCTTGGCCAACACTTAATTCTCCAAGCCTCTAATCTCTTTCTTAATTCCTAGGATGAATAGCCTGTATTTAAAGGGAATTCACGATTCCAAAACTATGCAATCTAAACATAGGATCAATATCTTATGCATGCATGATATTTACACTCCATTAAATAATACCAATGATAGTAAACTGTCCCTGCGCTCTAGTCTCAACTGGGTTTTTCTCTGAGTTGACATGCATGAGTTTCTCATGAGGGAATATTCAATTAACTGGAGTAGCAGTAGTGGGTACATTAGTGCACCAGCTGACTATTAGTCCTCTATTAGTTCCAAAAACAATTTAGAACTAATTTAACTGACCTTAACTCAATAAACTGAGTGATCTAATTTCAAACTCAATTTAAACTCATATTGGACCCCTAAAGCTTAGGGAGAACATATACATGACTACAGAAATATTTTTAACTCGAAATTCCTAAGCTAATTAAGTTAATTAAACTTAATTATCTATTTACAAGTTGCTATGAAAATAGAATTCAATTTTAATTCTCAGTTTAATTCAAGGACAAATTAAACTAGAATTTCTTGTTTCCATTTCTCAACACTCCCTCTCAATAAGAAATGGATTATCTTCTACCTCGATCCTGTCTTTGTGAAAATTGAATTTAAATCTTGACAATGCCTTTGTAAAAATGTCAGTATGCTGCTCCTCCATGGGAATGTACTCTAACAACATAATCCGCCTCAATACAAAATCTCCGAGATGATGATATCAGATATCAATATGCTTGGACTGATCATGAAAAACTAAATTTTTAGAGAGTTTGATACATCTCTGATTATCACAGTAAATCATAGTTGGATCCATCTGCTGACCAAACAAACCAACAAGGATCTTCCTCATCCAAATGGCCTCACATGCTGCCTGACTTGCAATCATGTACTCTGCCTCTGTTGGACTAAGTGCAACTGATCTCTCTTTCTCGCTATACCAAGAAACTGTTGCTGACCCAATACTAAAGATCCCTCCTCACGTGCTTTTCCAGTTGGATGGACTCCCTGCCATATCTTCATCGATGAAGCCTTGAAACTTGACTCCCTCTGTCAATCTGTACCATAATCCATACTGACAAGTGACCCTTAGGCATGTCAACACATGCTTTGCTGCCTTCCAATACAGCTTGGTAGGCCCAACCATCGCTTGACTAAGTTGGTTAACTACATAGCACATATCTGGTCATGTGGTCACCAAGTACATGAGTGAACCCACAAGCTGCCTATAAACAATAACTTCCACTACTTCCCCTGAAGTAGCAGCCTTCTTCCTCTAGTTACCTGCTAGAGGAGTCTCCATGGGTTTGCTGCTCTCTAGGCAGAATCTCTTGAGTATATCATTGGCATACTTGCCTTGAGACACAAACAACTCCCCATATCATTGCCATACCTCCATGCCAAGAATGTAATTCATGAGCCCCATGTCCTTCATCTCAACCTCTCTTGCAAGGTCCTCCTTGCAAGACTTGATCAGTTGATCATCAATTGTCAGTATGAGATCATCAACATAAAGTACAATGACCAACAACTTACCTTCCACCACTATGTGGTACAGGTTTAGATCCGCTTCACTCTTCATGAAGCCCAACCTAGTGAAGTAGCTATCTATCCTGGTGTACTAAGCATGTGGTGGTTGCTTGTGGCCCATACAATGGTCTCTTGAGCCACAAACTCTAGCCTTATGCTTCTCCACACTAGCATCTATAAATTTCTTTACCTTGTAAAGCCAACGAGAGCTCGCCACTGACTTTTCCTCCAGTCTCGGTAACACATACCAAACATTGTTACGAACTATGGAGTCATACTCCTCCACCATGGCATCAACCCAAACCGGCTGCTGCACTACTTCCTTAATGGAAGATCGTTCTGTCACAACACATTCACCCATAAGAGCCATGTATCCATGTACCTCTCAGATGACCTCCTCTACCTGCGATGAGAAGTGGGTGCTTCCACATTCTCCCGTGCATCATCCATCAATCTATGAAACTCTTTGGTGCGATTTCTTCCCTCTCTGGAAGACTCAACCTGAGTGGATGTCTCCACTCCCAGATCCTCTGCATGTGGCTGCTCCATATCAATCTAAGGCTCCTCAACCTTAGGAGCTAAAATCTCTTCATATACATGTAGCTCAATTTCCCTCTCAAGGGAAACTCACATGACCTTCTCCTCATTGAATTTGACATCCCTGCGAACCAATGTCATCCTACTGGACAACAAGTACACCCGATAGATGTGAGATGTATCAGTGTACCCCACAAATATCCCCAACTCTATTGTCAGCTCAAGCTTCTTCTGTGCATCTTTGGATGACCGTCCTTCTTCACCGCTGCGGCTCCCTCCTGGATACAAAAAACTCTTGCCAAGTCCACCACTGTTTGAAAATAAAGCTAGCCCATCATTGTGGTTGGCCGAAGCGTCTATCATTAGAAATGAACCCTCTGAATCCATACGAGACGAAAGTCAAAAGGTTGAGGTGGTAGTTGACCCGGTCTTACCTTCAGAGTGTTCATCTTCGAATGATAACGTCACGGAAGAGAAAGAGAACGACACCATTCAAATTCTTTTCATAAACACAGACTCCAATGAACTTGGGGGCAGTCCACCTGTTCCTTTATCGTAGGAAAGAAGTTCATCAGAGTCATATCTGGCCATCTACTCGGTCCCACCTCCAAGCAACCTATTCGTTTCCTTCGACTGGAATCTACTAGGCAGACCCCGTTTACCAGCTAGTGTATCATTCAAAGTCATTGTACAAGCTTACAGAATGGTCATGGCTGGTACCGTCATCGATGAAGGGGCTTCTGTGAGTATCCTTTCCTCAACTACTTGGAAAGCGCTTGGTTCGCCATTGCTTTTTCCTGAAATGAGAAATATGAGAGGCTTCGACAAAGGAACTAGTCGACCTTTAGGGATCCTTCCAAATGTGCCCATTACTTTGAGAAGGAAAACCATTCACATAAATGTAATGGTAGTTCAAGGACCCTAGGATTATAATCTACTCCTTGGACGCAACTATATTTATTGCATGGGAGCCATCGTCTCCTCACTCTTTAGAGTAATGTGTTTTCCGCACGAAGGCAGAATGGTCAAGCTCGTGGACCAAATGTCATTCCCCGGTTCACACATCACAAATAGTCAAATGCCATCCCTAAGTGGTCTTTTCATGCAAGGAATGTCTCATCGATCTCCATTCCGTCCACCTAATGAGCGCGAGTGATTTAGGAGGATGTGACTGAAACCCAGGGGGCATGCACCCTGGTCTGTTTTGGCAGGAAAACCTCGGGTATAGAGTGGGTTTCCGCGGGGGATATATAACTAGTCTGACACACTCGTCCTCATAGGAAAATGGGATTAGGCTGGAATAAGATACCTTCGTTAAAGTTATGTGAGTGGCATGTGTCTGCACCGCTCACCTTTGTCTATTTTGGTAGACATCGCTAAGGAAGCATTCTGTCTGCTTTGCGGCCGAATTTCATGGTAACTTGGGAATTTTTTGCTATACCTGGGGGCATGAAAACCTTTCCGCATGCAAGCAAAGAGCGACTATTTATTTTTTAAATATTGTAGGATCTCTAACCCTTTAAACCTGTAAGGCTGGTCGTTTCCTAGCTTGCATAAAGAAAGGATTCGGGGCAAAGCTTCAAAAGGTGCAAGCCCCTTCAAAATGGTATCTTGAATGAGACATCCTTATTATACGATTGGCGAGTAGTGTTACCACAGGGTTCAAGCTCGTTAAAAAATAAACCCCCCCACGAGCAGTTTTAGCACATAGTTCAAGCTCATTAAAAAATAAACATAAGTCATGAGCAAATGTTTCCCTTAGAGTTTAAGCTCATTAAAAAATGAACCGGTAAATAACCATTGTGAATACCTTATCACCAGCTTTTGAGCCTTGGTCGTGTTCTCATCATCACCTCCACTCTGTTTTAGCCGATCATTCACCTCCATATGATTGTTTACCCCTTCGAGGAACATCTATGAAGAGTGATTCTACTAGCCATCCTTGTGACACTGTCATGACTTGAAATTTCCAAACCTTACCTGGAATCAGCTGCTACCCGAAATCATCACTCGTTCCTTGAAAATGAGTCCCCTTTAAGCTCTTTTCAACTGACTCATAAAATATGAAAATATTGCCAAG